>JAQIWD010001814.1:0-11056 GCA_034694825.1 Anurida granaria | reverse complement strand
TTGAAAGAGAATCCCAGAATGGCAAGATGTTTGTCCGTAATTGTATTGAAGAGGCGTTCGACAATGCGAGCAGCAAAACGAGACTTTTGAAACTCGTTCATGTCGATGACCTGAATTGTGCCAATACATTCAGTGAAAATTACAAAGCTAAGAGCTAGTTAGAAAATCACCTTCTGCCAATATTCCGCAACTTCTGGAAGATGCAAGCACTCGCTGATGTAGACGAGGTTGAGAAGATCCTTTTGGAAGCAACTCCCACCAAATCCAACGGAAGCTTGGAGGAACTTTGGCCCCACTCTGCAATCCATCCCAATTGCCTTGCTGACTTCAGCGACATCAGCCCCAGTTGCCTCACAAATTGCGGACATGGCGTTGATACTGGAAATTCGTTGTGCCAGGAATGCGTTGGCAGCGAGTTTAGACAACTCGGATGACCAAATGTTGGTTGTAATAATTCGATCTCGTTTGACCCAATGGGCATAAATGGTGCAGAGCTCCTCAATCGCCTGTTGACCTTCCGGGGATTGATTACCACCAATCAGGATTCGATCTGGATTCAAGAGGTCACTGATTGCTGTCCCTTCGCTTAAAAATTCGGGGTTTGACAAAACCTAAGGAAACCGAGGCGTGAAGCGTGATTAAGGAGTTATGAATTATTCTTTTACATATTCTAAGCCAACCTGGAACTCTACATCCGGATGTGTATTGGCCTTCAAAATCTTATAGATACTGTGAGCAGCTCGGACTGGAACGGTGGACTTTTCCACAACGATTTTCTTTCCAGTGGAAAGTGAAGCAATCATTCGTGCACATGATTCCACCCACTTCAAATCCGCTGCTCTCCCCTAATTCACCAAAAGAACAAATTAAAAATTCAGCTCTTCTTGATCGATTGCGACGGAACAATCAGAATCGAAAAGACCAAACTCACCTTTCCAATCCCAAACGTTTTCGTTGGAGTATTGACGGAAATGAAAATGAGATCCGCCTCCTTGATAGCCGTGTCCACATCAATTGTGAAAAAGAGGTTCTTCCCACGGCAATCTTTGACAATCGCTTCGAGACCCGGCTGGAAAATATAGATAAATCAACCTAAAGCCTGACACCCCGCATTTCCATCATTCATAATTAAGCTTGATCTGGGATAACCTCGTAAATTGGGAGTTTCTCAGAGTTCCACTGCTCAATTCGTTCATGGTTCCTATCACAGACGGTAACTTGAATATCCGGGCATTTATGTGCGATGACGCTGCAAGTTGGTCCACCAACATATCCCGCACCGATGCAGCAAACTTTCCGGATGACCATCCTTCTAAGCTCTACTTCGTCTCCGGGACTGAACCAATTGGACTCACCGACCTGAAAATTGAAGTGAAGATTAACGAAACGAAACGAGAAGTGAATAGCTCAAAAGTAAAAATTCAGCATTTAAGCATAAAATCGTCAGGCTGGATTAGAAAATTAATAAGAAACGCTTAGCAATCGCATTATCTAAATTTCAATGAAATGACGCAACTGGCAGTATAAGGTTACAATGCCAGCTCCGCTATAGTGGTTGGTAAAATTCACTCTAATTAATTTGAATCACTAATTCCCAACTAATCTTATCATAAAGCTTAGCGCAGGGGAATCAATTTCAGCGGTGTGGGATTGAGACATTTATGGATCCTTACCCGTTATGAAGAGTCGATTGCCAAATCCAAATTGGACTTCGGAATGACCTCCTGTGACCTCTTGTCACCTTCCAGCTGTTTTTTTGACAGTTGTTTTGTTTGTGTCGTGTCCTGCTTGCTGGATCTTGTCCCGCTACACTGAGTTCGAATTCAGGGAATCCGCATCACCATCATCATGTCCGATCCATCCCCTCTTCCTTCCTCCTCCTCATTCCATTCCGATCATCGACATAACGACGAACCAAACCAAACCAACAGGTCCATTTATCTTTTTTTTTACTCGGAAATTAACTAACTGAAGTCTGTTAATTTACGAACAAGTGGTTTATCCTTCCTTTTCTCGTTTGTGCTTTGTCTTGACGTGTTGTCTGCCCATTTCATTCCAACTTCGTCATCACTTTGCTTCAGGGAAGCGGCGGCGAAGAAGAAGGCATTCTAGGCATCTAAAAATCAGGTAAAAGCCTTTATCGTTAAGTGAATTTGTCAAATCTGTGAGTGAGTAACATTAGCTGTTGGATCGATAGTTAGTTGAGCATTAATTTCGGTATATCTTTCAGTTTGGAATTTCATGGTTCGGTTTCGGTATTTGACAGATTAATAATCTCTGTTGTCAGCTGACTTTCAGCTGTTCACCTTACCAACATTTTATATTGTGAAATAACCTCTGTGACCTGACTCTGGAGGGACCCTAAACGAGACTTAAACTTCCTCCATTTCTTCTTAATAAGTTAGTGCTTGCGTCGGTGGTGCGAACGGTATCTAATGCTTCTACTGAAATCAAGGACTAATTGTGGATTTCCCTTAATTATTGCCATTTCTACGTCATTCTCTTTCATGCGTTTCCTTCCAGGAAGTTTTTTGTTTTCGCAATTAGTCTGTTCAAATTAGTAATTTTACATCAGGTAATTTTTGTTTCATATTCAAAGGAAAGTTAACTATTTTTATAGTATCTGCGCAACAACATTATGGCTTAGGTTCCTTGACTATTCAATGTTGGAATCATGGAAGTTGATTATAGGAGGTTGGAATGCATCTTGAAACAGCGATGATGTCGTCTTCATTGTGTACTCAGTCAGCCTCGGCATAAAATCACACTTTTCGTCAACTCAAGTTAAGCTGAATTCTGAATTGAACGCAATGAATAGTCAAAATACACGAGGCCGAGGCAGTGAGGCAAGGTTGGTTAGCTAGAATCCTCTTCACTCAATTCTTGTGCGGATGATGAAAGAGACCAGATAACCTTGAAATCCTGAAACTCATGAAGTTATAAAAAATGAAACTGGGCATTCAGTACAAACGAGGATACTTGTATCTTGGCTTTTGTTTTCTACTGACTAGTTGCTGACTGGCAGTATGCTCTGCTCGTTGAATGCCAGGAAAGAATTTAGATTTTAAAGGGTTGCCTTGAACAGCGAAAAGGTGGGTATATCCAAACAATCTTGATAGTCCAGAAAATTAAAAATACGGTACGATGCACAAAACTGGGAGTAATAGTGAAAGAAACAAACGCGAAGCGGTTTGGGGCTGACGTGGCACGGCATGATAATCGAACTTTAGTCCATTGGTAATCTGGGTATCCTCTGGCCCCGATAAGTTGGTTGTGATAAGTGTATTTGCTAGAAAAGTGAACATTGAACGGACCCTTGTGATAGTTTTGATGGTCTACTTGATTTTTGATTATCAGCAACCCAAGCCATTGTAGTAGATCAGTCCAGTCCTGTAACAGTTTTCACTTTTCTATTTTCAGAGGGACAAATTCCAGTTTCTTCTTGTAGCTCCTGGACCATCCACACTTCAAAATGACTGGCGAAGAAGCTACTCCTGCCCTTAAGAAGTTTGCACTGAAAGACGTCGAAGGGCACAATAATAAAAATTCAACATGGATTGTGATTCACGATAAAGTATACGACGTCAGTAAATTTCTGGAAGAGGTAAGGAATAATAAGAATCCTGAATTATAAATTGATTAAAAAATCCAACTCAATTTGAATCTCGTTTTTTAGCATCCTGGTGGAGAGGAAGTACTGCTAGAACAAGCTGGGAAGGACGCTACTGAACACTTTGAAGATGTAGGACACTCGACGGATGCTCGAACCATGATGATAGATTACATGATCGGTGAATTACGGGACGAGGACAAGACCAACTCGCAGGAGAATGCTAAGAAATGGGGTGCTTACGATGAGGAGAAAGAGGAAGGAAGGTGAGTTCATTTGCAGAAATTTATTTTACCATTTCTGTCCAGCCGTTGAAATCCAGAAAACGAATTTTCAATTTTAACTTTTTAATTTATTTTGCTTAACGTGATAAATTTTACCGAAACACTCCACATTCTAAACTTTCTTTCCTCTCAGTACATTCTTGGTAACTTTGGTGTAAATCGATGACCAATTTTCTTTTTGTTTTCAGCACTTGGCAGTTCTGGGTCATTTCAATGGTTTTGGCATTAATGGCTATCCTTGGCTACATTTTTATTTTGCCAATCATAGCTTCATAACGTAATGAATTTTCCAAAAGTGCTCCATATTCAAAAGTGACAAGTTTGTTTTCCCTTAGAATCCCTCTAGTAATTACCAATTTTCTTTTGTTTTCAGTTCATGGAAATCCTGGTTGATTCCAATGGCTTTGGCATTAACGGCTTCCCTCGCCTTCCGATTCTTCTTCCTAAGAGCAAATTAATTAGCCTCCATTTGAGGGGATGATGAGGAGGGACTATATCTAAATCAATTTTTAATTAAGATTCAGACCAAGCATTCAGCAATGGATTTATTTTCTTTAGAATCGGGTTTGGCATTTACTAAATTCATTAAGGTTTCAATTTTCCGTGGGAAATGGGTTAGAGAATTACTGAATAATTGCCAATTGTGTTGCTACGTTAGGAATTAAACGTGAAATAAACTTGTGGTAAATATATCATTATGATTTTGCTTATATTCGCTACCCTTAAAAGGTGTTCCTGTAACCTTGCAGTTATATCCTTAAGTTGCGGATGCATGCACGGGACCCAATTTGTGATGATGAGAATTGAGAACAGTAGTACACCCATTGTTAGTAAATTAGAAATTAGTGATCTAAAGTTCAAATCTCGGGCCATTTAAGTTGGATTTTGAATCCAAAGAATAACATTTCATGCTTTACGCATCGTATGCTCCAAGTAATAAAACAAGGTCCAACGCTAAATTGAGCGTGGCACTGTTAAGACGAGTGTCAGTTAAGGTAATTGATTTCAAGGTTAATCTATAAAAAAAAAAAAAAAAAAGCAAGTTAAGGGACAATGAAAGCTGTTGAGGATGAGTTTTTCTCTTCCAAAGAAATAGAAAAACTCTTCTCACTCATGCCAGAACCATTAGTCCCAAATTCACAAAATCCGACACAAAACTCACTACTTAAATTTAACCTGCAGCTCGATTTTTTTCAAAAATTTTGAGAATTTTCTTTACCAGTAGTCTGACATATTCAGACTCAATTTATTTCAAATTCGCTAGGCCGCTTGGCACAAAAATTCGATAAATACTTTTTCGCATGTTTTTGTAGATAAACTGTTTCCCATATTTATTTACATCATTTTATCAAAAAAACGGCGAGTATCACACTGTTGCTATTGGGCTGCAGGGTGGGATAGTCATTTATTTGATGGGTAAAGATGGATCTTTACAGATCCTCATGTTTTAGAAGTCAATTGATTGATTTACTGTAGTGATGGTCAATGGGAAAGACCAGGCGGGAGAAACGAGTGGTTTGAGCTGGGGTGATGTGAGTGAGCGTCGCTTTTTCTTCACCATATCAAAGTCAGCTGCCTACGTCTCCTTTTCAAGCAACCACCAGCTCCCTCCCGTGACTCTCGCACACAATCCGCCGATCCCAGAATCGGCGACCCCGCTAACGCCAAATAATTCAAACAAGTATAGCTGACCCTTAATCTTTTATTCATCAGAGTCAAAGTGGAGGACATGATGGCAATGATGCTTCCTCTCTGATCATTGTTATATTTTGGGACTTTTTAGTGGCATATCCAAGGAATTTTGATAGAAATTCTTGTATTTTTAAGAATAACGCAATTGTTACGATGTAAAAAACTGGATGTAGTGAAAGTTACACAAGCAATGCGTTTGGGTCTGACGTGGCACGGTATAGTTATTAGTCACTTTCACATTTTCATTAATGGAGCTTGAGTTTATTGGTAATCCGGGTATCCTCTGCTCTCGATAAATGAAGTGTATTTCTTAGAGCCAAAGTGAACGTTAGAACTGTCAATGCGTGTAACGATTGTCGACTTGATTTCTGATTAATCATCCACACTCCAAAATGCCTAAGGAAGAAGTTACACCTGCCCTTAAGAAGTTTTCACTGAAAGACGTCAAAGGGCACAATAATAAAAATTCAATATGGATTGTGATTCACAATAAAGTATGCGACGTCACTAAATTCCTGGAAGAGGTAAGCGGTGATGAGAATCCGGAATTAATAAAAAAATTGGATTAAAGTATACCTTGTTTTTAGCATCCCGGCGGAGAGGAAATACTGCTAGAACAGGCTGGGAAGGACGGGACTGAACTGTTTGAGGATGAAGCACACTCGACGGATGCTCGAGCCATGATACTAGATTATACGATTGGTGAATTACGGGATGAGGACAAGACCAACTGGACGAAAAATGCAAAGAAATGGGGTGCTTTCGCCAAGGAGAAAGCGGAAGGAAGGTGAGTATAAATTTACAGAATCTTAATATTAATTAATATTAAATTAAATTTGCCATTTTCATTCCAACTTCTTGGCATCCACATTCTAAACGTTCTCTTTTCTCTCAGTCCATTCTTGGTAACTTGGGTATAATCGATGACCAATTTGGTTTTTGTTTTCAGCACATGGAAATCCTGGTTGATTCCGATGGCTTTGGCATTAACGGCTTCCCTCGTCTTCCGATTCCTTTTTCTAAATTAGCCTCAAGTCGAGAGGAGGAGCTCTCTAAAATTCAATTAATTTTTTGGTCATCTAAGTTGGATTTTGATGACATTTCATGAACTTTGCTTATGCATCATTTATGCTCGAAGTAATAAAACAAGTAATTTGAGCATGACACGGTTAATGACGAGTGTCAATTAGGTAACCGAGTTCAAGGCAATCTATAAAAAATCAATTGTTCTTTTATTCGCCAACAGTCGAAGTGGAAGGCAATGACGCTTCCTGTTTGAGGATCTTTGTTATATTTTGGGACTTTTTGTAAGTTGTGGTGGTTCTGAGGCATCAGGGTCACTTTCAGGGGGAACCACTTGAAACAAAAACTGCATGCAGTGGGTCAACTTTCCTGTTGCCAAAAATCAAAGTTGAATTTCCTGATTTCAATTAAAATCCTTGACAATTTCGAACCCATGCCAGGGAGAACAATTTTGTAGTAACAGAATGGAAAGTAGACGAAGAATCCAAGGAGTATGAATCCAGTGGCATAGAGGTACTGGACTTTAGGTGAATTCACAATCGGTGCAATTACCAGGAAGATTGATATCAGCACCACCACAATTGGAATCACAATGGGAACCTGTCAACAATTAACCCCCTTTTCCCAACAATCGTTAACTCCAACAGCATTACTTTCAAATTTACTTTGAATGGCCTCGGGGCATCTGGTCTTGTGAATCGGAGTCGAATGACTGCTGCCACTGCTACTCCATAGAATATCCAGGCGGTGAAGCTAAAAAAGTCAATGAGTCCCTCAATGTCAAGGAATATCGTCATAAGGATCCCTATGGAAGCCTTGGAGATTAAAGGGCAACAGTTGTTAAATTCCCGAAATTGAGAGCTCCTGATTGGTTGACTTACGTTGAAGACCATGGCCAATGAGGGCGTGTTTCGCTTCGCATCGATGTAAGAAAGACACTCAACCAAGTGCCCTTCTCTTCCAGCCACGTAGCAGAGCCTCCCTGCCGTAAATTGACTTCCGTTTGCTGCAGCAAATGTGGAAATGGCAACTGCGAGCGGCATCAGCCACGACATCACGCCAAGCATCCGATTCCCAAATGTCTGAAAATCGCTGAAGGTTATCAACGGATTGAAAAAATGGCCAAGTCGACTGACGCCGTACGATTGCCACGGGTTCGCTAATGATTTCCTGGAAGGATGCCACGGTGAAGTAGGAGACGTTGACGAGAAAGTAACAAACGGTGACCAGGGGTAGTCCAATCAGAATTGCCAATGGTAAATTCCTGGATTAAATTCATAATTCCTGGAGCAGTTTCAACCAAGTTTTTGAGCATTCTTACCTGTAAGGATTCTTGAGCTCCTCCGTGATGTAATTTAAACTGTTCCTGGAATACGATAAAATGCGGAGTTAATGCATTCAATTGCTTCTCCGGTTTACTTAATTCCAGAATTATGCAATTGGCTCAAGTGCTCTTGTCTTACCACCCGTCGAAAGCCCTGGAGAAACCAAAATAATACAAAATTGAACTAAAATTGCGAAATGTAAAATAAAATCAGCGATTTACCAAAGTCCGGAGTAAAACGCTGAGGCTAGGGACCCGTATTCCCAGCGACTACCCACAAATCCAGTGTCCAAAAGTCCAACACGACCTTTAACCCACCCAAACGGTCAACGTGCCGTCACTCATTGCTACTAAAACGCTGAAGTTAATGCTTACCAATAGAAATGTTGTAGATTCCAGCGCAAATGATGATAGCAATCGCTGCGAGCTTTGCTGCCGTGAAATAGTTTTGGACTTTCATGGCCAGGGAGACGCTGGCACAATTGACGTAGGTTACAAGCACTATGTCAACATCACATTGAAACATGAAAGAGGGAAGCTCGAGGCGTATGGCGCACGCTCAATGATCTTACGTATTGTGGCGGAGCAGAGGAGTTTCTGTGACCACTTGAGGTAAGGGTCATCCGTAGTTGACCCTTCGAGTCCCAGCATTGGAAGAAACGGTCCGATTGAGTACTGAGCAAAGGCTAGGCAGATGATGGCTACTGATGCTGGTTTTAGCACAATTGTCGAAGTCCAGGCAAAGAGGAATGCGGGAATGCGTCCAAAGGCAGCTAGTAAGTACGCATACTCTGCACCACTAGATGGCACCACCGTCCCCAGCTCAATGTAGGTAATGGCTCCTAAAAATTAACGATTTGGATCAACGAAATATAACTTGGTCACAGGAAATCACCAAGAGGCATCTGTGATTGGTCCGTTTCCAGCCGACTGGTTATAAAGTTGTTGTATATGTTACACCCAAAGCCCGAAATAGCCACACCTATGAAAACGTACCGAACGTGGATAGAATGCCGCATGCAATCCAAACAGAGAGACACAACCCTACGGATCCAGTTTTCTCCAGCAAACCTCCAGGGGAAACGAATATACCACTACCTAAGAATTCAAATTAACGAGGTCATAGGTCAAACCGGCAAAAGGTCATAGGTCAAATCCAGTACAAGCTTACCAATCATAATTCCAACAATAAGTCCAATCCCACTCCCAAGCCCAATTTCCCTTTTCAGACCCACAGCGTCTCCGCCAGCGTCTTTTGGCCAGTCGTGACCTTTCGAGGGAATTGGGCCAAGGCATTCTGACTTTAACCTGCAGGTTACTCCATTGCTCCCTTTCACATTGATGTCTAAATAGAGGAGAAAATAGTGCTCAGAGTCAATTAAATTAGCAAAACTCGTCTGAATTTTAATTCCGGACGGACAAACTTACCAGATTCGAATGCTTTGTTATCCATTTTTCTTTCCTTTCACTTTGCCATGCAAAAATGTAATATTTTGTGGGATCAATTAGTACGTGGCGTAAGCGAATATTAAGGCGACATAAAAAAATGGATTTCACGTAACATTCTCTGGATTATGGAAAACTGCCTCACCTCAACAAAGTTTGTGCAACATTGGATCACTTGAGTCCTTCGCCTATATATTTGACCTGGTGAACCAAAACTGGTGAACCAAAACTATCAGTTTCCAAAAGTAGATCTCATCAATATTTTTCCTACGTACAGAGTCTCATTACAATCTCATTGCATCTCATTTTAACAAATCACACTCACTGAATAAGTCAATTAGTTAAAGGCTTGAGAAATAATCAATTCCGACTATTCAACCTTCATTTCAATGCATGACCTCCAAGTGCGGTTCCGCAATTTCAAATGAGAAAAGCCGAACTGTTTACCTCTCGAAAAAAAAGTGTTGTGTTCTTAAAAAAAATCAGCGCTCCTTCAACAAAGTAAAAATGCGCAATTCAAGGGTTGGTTGAGGATATTTGTCGCGTTCATCGTAAACATCTCATTTAAGCAATGACAATGAAATCTATTCAAAACTGGCAATGACAATGAAAGTAGAATTAATGTCGTGTTATTGATGACACTCTTGTGATGAGCGAATAAATTGTCGCCTGGAATGTTTCTATTCATAGCCCCCATGTTGTTGTTCAACGAAAAACACTTGACTGGATGAAACTGGATTTTGTTGTAATTTGTTACCCGGGTTGTCAGGTTATGGGTTTGAAGAATAATAAACTTTACCATTGTTGCATGAAGCGATTCATCGCTTTCAGGCAGTTTCAAAATTTTATAATTTTTACTATGTAAACTCTCCAAATTACCACGTATGAACTAATAATGAGTTTCAATGCTAGACGTAGTTCGAGCCACTTCCACTTATTAGCATCATCTGAAGGAAAGGATGAAAATTTGCTACCGCTCCAGCAGCAGGAGCCAAGCGATGAGCTCATCCTGGATTTCGTGTCGATATTTCCTCCAGAACTGAGCGATAAACTCTTCTCTTTTGTAACAACCCAGGATTTGATGGTCTGTTGTCAAGTTTCTGTAAAATGGCGTCAAGTCATTAACAACGACAGGCAATGGTAAAGACTCCTTTAACACCTTGTCACTGGAGATTATTCATCAGTGCTTCTCCTCCTAGGATGGATCGCTGCAGAATGTTCAATTTGACCAAAAGGACGCTGGATGACACGAACCCCATGAAATGGTCAGAAGTGGGCTCGCATGTGGACCCTATAGCGTTTGGGTTCCAACGAAACGAGTCACCGGCATTTCTCCTTCCTCCAATCGCTTCAAGGAGGATTGCACGGTTGTGCCTGTGGGGTCGGTACTTCCGGCAGTGTCTCCACCTACAACGAAATTGGAGAGAAGGTCGAAACGTTATTCACAAAATGAAGCTACCTGATGAGGATAGCAAAGTGTTTGACATTTACACTTCGGCCGACTCGAACCTAAGTCTACTGGCAGTTGGGACGAACACCGGAACCGTCTATCTATGGTCTCTCATTGGTAACTGGAATTGAAATAAAATTTACAAAGTGATTAACTTTCTCCAGTACTGATTTGATTCCAGGCGTCCCAAAATTACGAGAAACGGTCCGCTACGGATCAGAAGTGGA
>JAQIWD010001813.1:0-11061 GCA_034694825.1 Anurida granaria | reverse complement strand
TCTGCTTTTTAGATTCACAGGGACTAATTTACGAGTATTTGTCTTCTTACAGTATTACCTTTGAGGCGACCACTACTGGAGAGCAGTTCCTGAATGATCTGAAATCCCACGGAGTTGGCAATGTTTACTTTTTTCATGGAAGAGTAGCCTGTGGTAAGTTGGCGTTTACCGTCTGTGGCAGTTCGATGCTGCACTGCACCTGCCAATTATTCTAAACAGATAAATCATCACTTTGTTTTAGGTTTTGGTGATGGATTTTTGAAGGGTGACCAGTTTCAAGCTATTGGAGCTGTTTATTACGGAGGATTCGATGGAATTGTGGATTCCCTCCTGAGTCGACCAGAAAGACGCCCAATCATCAAACTTTACCTTGGACCAGGGCGAGTTGTCTTTGCCTTAGTTGACACTTATGGCCTCCCCAGATCTCTCTCGAATGAAGTTGTCCAGGTGGTAAGTTCTCGGTCCAAAAAATTGTTCGTGCTAGATTTCTCAGTAAAATTCGCAAATTAGTGTAGACTGACGACCCCATTCTCTATATTTTCTGCTCCAGATTTCCTCCTTGATTGAGGCTGCAAGGAATGTGATCATTTTCCACTCGGAGCCCATTGTTGCATTTCGTGGAGAAGGATATGACTTGATCCAAGGGAGGCTTTTCCACCTCAGTTCTTCCTCTGTGAAACTGGAAGAATCCTCCATTTTCAGGACTGTCCAGCTCCTACCCCAGCCGAATATCATTTTCGGTATCACTGCAGCTGGTAAGAAATGAGTGCATTGCGCTTGCGCATTCAACAAATCTAAGGCAATCTACAAACCCTAATTGAAATTCATTCCAATTCCAGTCATGACCCAATGTGAGGCCACAGGCAAGAATGGAGTCCTTCTCGTGACCTATTGCGAAACGGAACTCATTGACTCAATTTCCATCAAACCCTTCTTTGACGCCCTGGAGAAGGGAAACGCTGGAGTCATCGACATCAAGAATGACTTTGCGAAATTGAGTTACAGTTCCATTCGCTCCGCTAAATGTAACTTAACCCCCGTCGCAAATTCTAATTTGTACACCTGAATAAATAAGCCCAAACAATGGAATTCGCAAACTTTTGTTGGCGTCTTCTTTGTTATTTTTTGCACTCGCGAATATTGTGGCGCCAAAGCGAGTTCTCATTGTTCTTATCATTGAGGGAGGTTATCAACACCATCAAAATGCAAATTGAGAGATTAGCTCTTTATCAGGTGCTGTTTTCCACTCACTCCCTCCACGAAATTTGCAAATTTGCAAAAAACTTCCAGTTGCGTAATTTGCGAAATCTTCAAGGAGTTTCCAAGGTCGTTCGGCGCGAGTTTCAATTCTTTCAGAAAATCATCTGTTGTCTTGTCTTGTCTCATCCTGTCAAATTCAATTGTTAAGTTTCTCCAGTCCAGTTAATCAGTGATGAACGAATCACATTTTTAGTCAAATTAACGTAACGTTACCCCATCCTTCTACCACCGCTGCGCGCCGTTCAGATCTTTCCCTTGTTTCTCCATTTTGATTTTTCTCTGATTCTATTCAGTTTTCAGGTCGAACACGGTTTCGCTCTTCGAGCTCCAGTGAATTGACGCACTGATAAGAAGGATGTCAAAGTCTAGTACCAGCGCCCCTTCCCCGCCCCTTCCCCAGAAGAAGCCTCGTCAGATGCGGACAGAGCTGGATCGGTTGCTAATGGACGAAGGGACGGTGAATATGCTATGTGACACCACCACAACCGCTGGAGACGCTAAACCCACTAAGACCAAAGATCAGAGTCATGGTGCTAACAAGAAAGCCAAGTTAGAAGCACTCCATCTAAAACGATTACAAGTCCTCAGCACAGTCCGGAATCGGAGCGGAGATTCTGTAAAGAAATTACGAGAAAAGAAGAAACCAGAAGCCAAGATTTCCAGGAGAAGGGCATCAGAAGAAGGGTACGCGAATGGAGGCCACGAGAAGGTACCCCTACCCCATGGAGCAGCCTGGTTCAAAGGGCGACGTGCAAGTCTCCTTGCTGGGCTAAAAACGGATCGGAACGGGGCTGAGGATGGTGCTGGAAAGAAAGCGGAACTGATAGAAGGTAATTGACTTCATGGAACTTTGTGGAATTGATATGATTTCTATTTTTGATTTCTATTTTTTATGCCTCATTTGTTGCAGGACCTCCAGTACAAAAGCGAATTCTTGCATCCGTAACGAAAGATGGCCTTGGACATGTCACTATCACCTTCCAGGCAAATGGACGCTGGACTATTGATCTGAAGGTTAGCAAGCTCCGAATCAAAGCTGAAACTGAAAGTGCGTCATATAAATTCTAAAATTCTTTGTACATTTTGTTGTCGGTGTTTCGCTTCTACAGACGCTAAAGGATCTTACGAGTACACTTCAGAGACTTGGATCGGATCCCAATATTAAAGTTATCCTCGTCTCAAGTTCAGGAAACTCAAAGTTCTGCAATGGGATTGACCTCCGTGAACTCATCGGAGGGCACAACGACAAGAAGAAAGTTGCTGAAGAATTTGCAGAAGCGATCAAGTAAGTAACTGCTAAACTCCATTTACAACTCTCCGGTAACCAAATTCGTAGGGAAAGATGCTGTGGCAAGTTGTGTAATTTCCATTTGTGTCTTTTTCAGTCTGTACCTCTCAACTGTGTCCACATTGCCGAAGCTAACGATTATCTCACTCCACTCTTCCGTCTCGAATTTATTCGTGACGAGCTTGCCGTTATTTGATCTCGTCTATGCTTCTGACAAATGTACGTTCCGGTGCAACTACCTTAGTCTAAACCAAGTCCCTGAGGGTGGGTCCCTTCTCCAGGAAACTCTTGGCAGGACTGCCTTCAACAGTCTCATTTATGGAAGGCGGATCCTTACGGCTGGAGAAGCCAAGGAGTGTGGCCTAGTCACGGAAGTTCTCTGGCCCGCACGGTACCAGGAAGAGGTGGTGCTTCGGGTCAGAAACTTCCTTCGATATAAGGTGAGATTGACTCTTTACACTCAAATTATTACAATTCATCCAAATTTTGACATTTAGGACTAATTATTCTAAATTTTGTGTCTTGCAGCAATGGAGTAGTTTACCCTTGACAAAGTCCTCTCTTCCCCGCCTCAAGTGTCTCTCTGACCCAGGTTTGGCCGAAGGCAAAAAGAATTTAGTGAGTTCATGGCTGAGTGAAGATTTTCAAATCGCTGCTACTCGCTTCGTAAATTCTCGTCTAATCCCATTTTAGTAAACTAGAGTAGTAGTTCTCTTACTATTCATCAACTTGTTACTGTTATTTTATCTGACTCCTAATTTCCATGTGTGATACTTGACCTTTAACCATTTAAAGTTGATAGTCCTTCTCTAAACTTATGTAAAGCTGGCCCTTGTCGAATTGTTTAGCGTTACAAAATTATGTAATTCCCAGTGGGACTTTACAAGGGTTCCAGCGTAAGCTGACTGCGTTTTTTGTTGATGTGATAGAAGAGTCGGGAAGGTACAAATGGTATTATTAGTTAAGAAATTATATTAGTAGGGTAAGGAGCTGTTTGTGATTTTAATTGACTCATGGGTGCTAGACGCTTTAGGATACTTAGGATACTTTAAGCGTAATCGGAACTAGCGGTGCTCTCGGTATTAGTGACGGATGATGACCTGTGGATCAGATTAGACGAAGAGACTTTAAATGCACTTTCCCAAGTCCCAATTTCTAGGAATTAAGCACGAACCTTCTTCTGAAGCTTCTTGTCATGAATGAATAAAAAGTGGTAGAAGGAAAACCATGGTCAGTTGATCACTCCCAAGTTCTAGGAAAGTTTAATTGAATTTATCTTTAATTAGCCCACTTCCTTGGCACTTTTAATTGATTCTCTGGAGTTGTGCTGGAGGAGGAGGGACAACGACATGAAGGTCCCCATCTGGTGGTGGCTCTTCACTCGCCTTTTCTTCACTCAACTTTATTGTAAGACCTTCCAGTGCTAAAGCATTTTCAATTAACGCTTACTGTGCGTGTTTCCTTTGCAGATGGAGACTGCAAATATCTTAAAATGAGATTCAGCGATGGATCCTGCTGGACAAAGTTGGAGGAAATGGTGGGGAAAAACTCTCGTGGACTGGTGAAAATCTTGATTGCTGAAAATATCCATGACGTGAGCATAGCCATTGGTGAGAACGGTGCCCAGAAAATCATGGAACGAGATTCGAAACGGATTTCAAGTGCATTCGTAGATTCCGTTGCGAGGGAGGTGGAGTCAGAGGTTATCCAAGCTCTGCGAAGGATTCACTGGAAGAGGTACTCCAGGTTGCTGACAAAGTCAAGCTTACATTTACTCTGTGACTCTCTTAATCAGTGTTGCTTTAAGGAGTAAATGCTACCAAATGGATTCATGAATGCAAGGTTAATTTAATAATGTATTCCAAAATCGAATAGTAGAAGAAACCTTATCTTATTGGAGGAGACGCATGGCCTTGACCCAATTCTCCGGAGAGTTCAAGGGTCACTTCGACTCCAACTTCTTCAATTGCTCATTGGATTCGCGAACTTCTTCGTCCAACGCTTCACGCTCCAACTTTGCATTCTCCTCTGCTTCTTTGAAAAATATCCCCTTGACTTCCCCAGCTTTCTCCGCTGCTTCCTTTCGAACACGCTGGGCTTTCTCCTCTGCTTCCTTTCGAACACGCTGGGCTTTCTCCTCTGCTTCCTTTCGAACACGCTGGGCTTTCTCTTCTGCTTCCTTAAGAAGTCGTGCTTCTTCTTCGCCTGCTTCCGTAAGAATCCGTGCCTCTTCTTCAGTTGCTTTATCCCATGCCTTTGCAAACATTTTCTCCTTCGTCGCGGGGAGTTCTGTCAGTTTTTCTTGGGCCCTGTCGATTCGATTCCTGTATTTACGTTTTTCACGCTCTAAACGCAGCTCCTGAAATGAAATTGGAGAAACTCAAATGTAAAGGAAAACAATGTGACTTCCGGCAATCTCATAAATCCTAAACTTGCCATAATTGGCCACTGGTTATGCGTTAAAAATTTCACAACTGAAGACGTGGTGGTCATGTGGATTTTAATTGTTCATCAACCTTACCTCATCTGGAGTTGGCGCGTACCCTTAGGGCTATTCGAGGCGGTCATCTTTTGATCGGACGTTGAGGGCTTTGGCTCCTTAGACCCGGAAGGCTCCTCTCCACGGGATGACGACGACGGTCCTTGGCGGTGACTTGACCCTGTTGACATTTCCAATATAGAGAGATTCACTAATTGTGACTTGCAACTGGATTTGTGACTCAAATCACTGAATGTGATTGGATTAACTCTGTGCCTGCTCGCTTTTCAATATGGTGGAAGGGAATGCAGCATTGGGGGAAGACTTACGTAACTAGTAATGAGCTTTATTTTTATTCATTTTCTGCATTTAGAATTTTAGATAACGAATTCGCATAGTGCCTTTACCTGTAGCGTCTCTTCCTTTCTCTCTGGCGTCGTTCCGAACTTGCAATTTGTCAATTCAATGAACTGAATTGATTTGGAATCTGGTGGCGTCTTTTACCTAACCGTTCACCAGTTTCTTGACGCTCTTTATCTGTGTGCCTCGTCCTCGGCTGAAACTCTCGTTTCTGGCTAAAGGTTTATCTAAAAATGACATTGCCTAGATCACTCCAGGGCACTTAAGCAAAAATAGAAATGTTCAACAATGAGAGCGTCGACGGTAGCAATGCAAAGTGGAAAAGAGGACTCATTTTCAAGAAAACTTTGTTTGCCTATCAGGATCAATCGTATTTGTGTCCTCGTTGAAAACTAAAATGTACTCTCTTCCCCTCAATTAACGGGGAGAGTTCAGAAATAAAGCTTTAAATTGGACAAATTAGGCATCAATTAATTTTGGACAAACTACTGTCCCATGGGATGAAAAATTGATTTCATTCTCATTCAATCTTGACTTGAATTAATCATCCGCAAGATGCGTCTGTTCTATTTCGTCCTCCTTTGTGTCACTTGCGCAGGTAAAATTAGTTAATCTTCTTCATTATCCAGCGCTACATCAAATTTTCCTGTTTTACGATTCTTTAATTTCTTTTTCATAACCAATCTGACTAGTCGGACTGGACAAAAACATTGGAAACAAGTTGAACTTCCTGGATGCCAACTGTCTAAGTGAGTTGGACTCAGAAATGAGCCTCAATGCTTCCCGTCTTGTTGAGATCACGTTCAAAGGTAGCCTGAATGAGATTTCGGTGGAGGCTGGAGAGGTGGCTGGAAGAGGGATGGACATGGAAAAGAACATTTTGGATTTTGAGCAAGTGGCAAGGGACGTGGAGGCATACCTGGATGGAAGCGTGGGGAGACTCGGGGTCAAGGAGAACATGCTTTTCATCGGAAGGATCATCCTGGAGAAATTGTGTAAACTTCACAATTGTTGCTACCTCCCTTGAACCATTGTTAATTGAAACACACCAGTTTTTACGACAGCGCTTAGTCAGTCAGTCAGTAAATTCGAATTGAAAATTGATTGGGTTCCAATTGACTTTGTGGTCAGGGGCTCCGTACTTATTAAAATGGTCAAGCTAATTACTGTAACTTGAACACCCGAATCCGAAGCGTCAACCGAGCACAAGACGCTGGCGCTTTTTAATTTGCAATCATGGGATCACTGCTGAACTCCTTTGCCTTCTGCCTGCTGTTGGGTAACCCATTAACTCATAACTCATGTAACTCATTTTAACCCATTTTAAAGCACACGCTGCTAAAACTGAAATCGCTTGCAGGCGCACTGACTTTTGCGAACGCTGCCCGGGGCGGCGGCGGTCCATCGGCTGCCGACTGCAACCAGAAGCTCCGGGATGAAGTGTCGGCTGACATTAGTCGAGCTGTCGGGGTTTTCCTAAACTCACGCGCTGATTCGCTGGCGGCTGGAGCCGAGGCCGCGGCCCGCGGTCAAGTGACCAAGGCCAAAGTGTCCAAAGGTGAGGGGCTCGTGGACCCAGTTGCGACCGCGGTCGAGTACTCGGTCAACACGGACTTCCATGGAATGGCATCCGAAATTAAGCCCACGGTCAAAATCTTTATCCAGACTGCGCTCAAGCGGCTCTGCACTCTCGAAAACTGTTGCTTCGAAGAGGAATAAATTCCAAGTTGGGATTGAAATTTAATAATTAATCACCTTCCTCTCATTTATTCGTAATTCGGGCACCGTTAGTACGGTTGGGCTGCTGCTGCTGGAAGATTCCTGAGGTAGAGGGGAATTGTACTTCTTGCCTGGGGGCACCACCACCACCACCACCGGCCGCTCCGTCATCAGTCTTCTCGTTGGTTGTAAATAGGGAGGTAGAACTATGGGTAGGGGTAAGCAGTACTTTTTTCTTGGGACCGTGCCCGTTAACGCGGTCCGGGGCTTCCTTGGCGGCCGTTCCCTCAGCCACCACCGAATCGTTCCCCTCGTCAATGTCAATGAGCCTGAAATAGATCAAAGAGAATCCTTGAGCGAGCTGGAGACAAGCTGGAGTTGCTGGAGAAAGCCACGCCGCCCCCGCCCTATTTTGGGAAAACGAACCCTTGTGTAACAATTTCATAATTCTTGCGGCAATGCTTATTACTGCGGATCGATTAATTAGGACGGGAGGAGGAACAGTGACATTGAGCTCATTTTGTCCATCATTCCCCCTCTGGTGTGTGGCTGTTCTCATGTCATCGGGCTCTCGAAACATGTCAAGAGCCAAAGAGAGCCATTGAATTTAGAAGTACCCGAGTAGCAAGTTGAAGAATAACGGGCAGCGACAGGGCATATAAGGGAATCGATCCCAAAAAAAACCTTCATCAATATTAAATGAAGCCTTTTCTGGACGTTCCCCACCCTCCTTTCACCTTCCCAAGCTTTCCCTGTTTGCTGAGTCAAAAAACCGAGAACTTCAGGATAATTTTTGCATAAACAGGGGACAAAACTAACTCAACTGAACAACGTTTACGGTGAAGGTCAATCCGACAATCGCGGAAGAGTAACGCCTGCCTCTTTTGTTAATTGATGATGATGACCTTCTAATTTCGGTGGGTTTTACGGTTTTTGGTCAATTTAATTCGGAGGGGATTATAAATACGCAGCCACGCCCTTTTTAACCGGGGGCTAATTACTGCAAAATTCTCCAGGAAAATAATGGAACTGAATTTCCAGTTAATATCCAGGAATTCCCTTGCTAATTGGTTGGGGTGGTGGCGGGTCGTCGATTTCCTCACCTTGCGGAATCATTTCCGCTCCGACTCTTGCAGGATCTCCTGGCTGGAATTTGATCCTCAACGTTTTCCAGCAGAATTCCAGCGGATGGAAGCCTCTTTGAACGGATTTTGAGCTTAGTGAGGACGAGGAGCAGAAGGGAAAGGACAAGGACAGTCCCCAGGGGGATCCCACAATAGAGGCCAAGATTCACAATTTCAGAGCCTTCGTCATAAAAAGGGACGGTCACGGGCGAGTTGGCGTTGAGGTAGGAATCAGTGTAGAAACAGGGGAAGAGGGTTCCAAGGGCCCCGAAACGGTCGTAAAAGGTGGAGCAGTTGACATCCGGGGGATATCCGCATCCGTTCGGGTTGATCATCAATGTCGCCGTCAAATCTGTGGCGACAGGAAAGAAACGGGTTACAACTCCGACATTTTTGGGGTTTGCAGCATTGTTTCCTCAAATCAACTTACGCTGGACAGTATTGTTAGAATTGTAGGAAACATTTGTAGAATTCGTAGCTCGTTGAAAGAGGCGCGGAAGGAACTCTCGTGAAAAGGTCCCGTCAGGATCCCAGTCTTGAATTTCATAATAACTTTGGACAAAGGTGAAGTTGAGGTCAGGCGTCTCAACGTAGGTCACGCCAAGGAAGGTACACGTGTAAAGGTCAGCCGTACACCCCTCACGGCATGAAGGCATCACGCAGTTTCCAGGGCCCGTTAGGTTCCGGACCTGGGAAGTCCTGCAGAAGCAAAAACGAAACAACATTTTAAAGAACCAAAATGTGCAAATGTGGAATGTACAGCACAAAAGTGTGCTCACCTGCAAATCCCCGGGTGTTTCCTAAAATCTGCTTTCAGTCCCACCAGAATAGGATCCACCACGAGTAGGGAAATGAACAAGAGGGAGGAAGCGACTAAAACTAGGAGCGTCGCTACAAAAATGGTTGCAAAACCTTTGAACTTCGTGGACAAACTTTGTTTCGGAGGCAGGGCGTTCTCCCTGTCAATGCTCTCCTGTCGTCGCTTTTGCGCTTCCAGCAATTTCTCACTTGCAATTAGCAGCGTCGTTGACGAACGTCGAGGGGCTGATGAAGCACTGGAGGGTCCGGATGAAGGTCCATTGGAACTTGGGAAGTTAACTGAACTTTGTCTCTGGAGGATTTTCCGACCAAGGCTTCCGTTTCCAGTTGAGGGTGCTATGCGCTTCCGGTAGAGGCGAGCCTCATCAAGGGTCTCTGCCCTCTTGAGGATCTTTGGTCGGACCGGTCCTGGAGAGGGCTCAACCAGGGCCTCCAGGGCGTCCAGCGTCCACCCTCCATCCCTAGGTTGATGATGCAGTAAATTCATCCCGAACCAACACCATTCTTTGTTTAAGGGCTCCCAACTTCTGAGCCCCCAAACTGGAATGTCTCCAGGAAAAAGTCTTAACTTTATGTTTTCTCCAGCACCTTTTCCATTCCAAACTGGAAGCATCGGGGAGATATGGAAAATGTCCAGGCTTGTCAGTTAGGACAATCATCGGCGCATATAAATAGTTGATTGGGTTTGGAATTGGGCCGTTTAGTACATCCATCCATGTGTCCACAGTT
Organism: Anurida granaria; assembly: GCA_034694825.1. Lineage (NCBI taxonomy): Eukaryota > Metazoa > Arthropoda > Collembola > Poduromorpha > Neanuridae > Anurida > Anurida granaria. The sequence continues at coordinate 1,283 of JAQIWD010001813.1, read as the reverse complement.
CGTGCTTGCTTCCTTAACCCACCGCGCACCACCAGAAACATCGAAAACCCCCAGTAAAACCCCTTCCGCATTCCCTTTTGCAAAATGAAAATTTTTTGGAGTCGCATGGATTCCTTCCAGTTTTTCCGGCGGACTAAAATTCCAGGAAGTGTCCCCGTGGAAAAGTGCAAAGACAGAGCATCTGTCTCCAATTCCCTGGACTTGATCCCTCCGCATTTCGCGGTGTAATAAATGAGAATGGAAGGAAGAATTGGGAAGTGAAGAAAATTTCACACGGGTGCAAATTCCTCGGTCGACTTTCACTCGACCGGCGCAGAGTGGGAGAAAGTGGATGAGGAAGGGAAAAAGAACAAAAGGACTTTTGCCAAATTTGATTCTAAGGACGGACGGAGTAAGACTTGGCTGGTGGTGGTTTGTGGGCTTGAAGGAATTTCACGTCCTGTCGCAGTGCCCCTGTCAATAGAATCTCAATACGGAACAAAGAGTTTGTTGCCAATCCGTAGCACACGATGCGAAAAATGAGCGTCCTGGGACACGTCACAGACACAGACGAGTCCAGGAGAAATTGCAAAAAGTTACAGATTTTGTATTGGGCAGGGGAACAGGGATAAATTACCCACAAAATGAAAGCTTCTGCTACTGTAAATTCCTGTAAATTTACAGTCTTTTGTTTCTAAAGAAAACAGAAAGTTAGAGTTTCTGTTTCTGTAAATCTCTGTAAACTTACAGCTTGATTTGTAAATTTTAGGAAATTTACAGCCTTGCTTTCCGTAATTTTCTCAAATTTGGCTGTTAATTTACAGATAACATTTCTACTGTACAGCAGTTGTTTCTGTTGTACAGAATAATTTACAGCTACCGTTTCGTAAATGTTTGATCATTTACAGCCTTTGTGTAAATTTCTGTAAATGTACAGCTTTTGTTTCTGTAAATTTCTGTAAATTTACAGCTTCTGTCTCTGTAAATTTCTGTAAATTTGCAGCTTCTGTTTCTGTAAATTTCTGTAAATTTACAGCTTCTGTTTCTGTAAATTCCTGTAAATGTACAGCTTTTGTTTCTGTAAATTTCTGTAAATTTGCAGCTTCTGTTTCTGTAAATTTCTGTAAATTTACAGCTTTTGTCTCTGTAAATTTCTGTAAATTTACAGCTTTTGTTTCTGTAAATTCCTGTAAATTTACAGCTTCTGTTTCTGTAAATTCCTGTAATTTTACAGCTTCCGTTTCTTTAAATTTACAGCCTTTGTGTATACATTTCTGTAAATTTGCAGCTTCTGTTTCTGTAAA
>JAQIWD010001812.1:0-11062 GCA_034694825.1 Anurida granaria | reverse complement strand
TTCATCGCTATATTAACTGAGTATATGGTGTGAGTTTCAGATTTTTCTGAAAAAATAGGGTCGCAGCCTCCCCTCGTAAATGCACAATGCAACGCAGTAGCCAACTATGTCAATCCGCAACCGACTGCTCTAAAATAAATGCTGGGTATTTTCGGAAGACCGAGAATGACGATTCAATGGATAAGGATGTTTATTAAGAAATGATTCCTGGTTGACTCACACAATTCAACTTTAAACTACTACTATATATTTCACACTACTAGAAGGAAATGTAATGGAATTGAATTGCATAAAACTCGTTGTATATAAGTGTATCAAACAAAGAAATGATGTTGAAATCCTTGGAATGAGTTATCCTCTGGACTTGTGATTTGAAATATTTTTCCAGCATCCGGTTGACCAATCACTGGGCTCGTATCCAGTTCCACTGATGTTGTGGTCACAAACAAAGTTTTGAAATCAGGTCCACCAAAACATAACGACGTAGTATTTGTAACTGGAAGTTTAATTTGAGCCAAAAGTTGTCCTAATTCAGGATTAAAACATGCAGATGAAGCAAGTTACGTTTATTTAACCTTGCATGTACACATTTGGCGCTTGCTTACCTGTTTGTCCGTCAATTTTGATCACACTGCTACCCTTCCAACAAGCCACCCAAACGTGACCACTTGTATCCACAACCAGACCATCAGGAAAACTTTCGGCCAATTCAGGATTAGCGTTGAAATCAAAAAATATTTTCTGATTTTCTAAAATAAAATAATTTCCTTTTCATAATTTCTCAACTTCAATTAGGGATGAAAAATATTTCCCCAAAGGCCTCCTTCTCCAAGTCTTGCATTTCTCTTTATACTTACGCAGTGTTCCACTTTCAAGGTCAAAATCAAATATGGTTATGGTCCTTTTTGTCAAATCGTTGTAGTAAAGTTTATCATTTGCAAGATTCCATCCAAATCCGTTCGGGGCTTCAAATCCTGATGCTTCACAGAATCTTTCCAATTTTAAACTGTCTTGAGTTTTTTCAAATCGGTTCAGCTCACCTACAAGTTTGAAGCAAAAGATGAAGTTTTGCCCATTTACGGGTAGACGACCTCTCACACTCAACTAACCCTTGTCCTTCTTAACCACCAAAGTACCCATATCTCCAATGACGGCGGTTCCAATCCAAAGACGTCCTTTTGCATCACATTTGGCATCCTTCAATATTAAGACTTGAAATATTATTTTATTGTAGAAAGTACGACAGACGATAAAACTTACCGACAAGTGGAAGCCTCCGGGTAATGATGGATTTTCCGACTTGAAATCATACCAAAGTTTTGTCGTCTCACCCCGTTCCCAATCAAATTCCGTCAAACGAGAATTGGATGAAGCTACGAGGAATTTATTTTGTTCCTTTGCTGTTGCATAGGGGATAGCAACCATTATGTACTTTAAATCCTCTGAATTTGTCACCCGTTTCTTTATTAAGTTTTTACTATTTGGTTCAAAACTAACAACGGATTTGTCAAAACAATCGACAAGGAATAATTTATTGGAACGTTTATCCCATAGCGGGGCTTCACCAAATAAAAGTGGTTCCTTGGAACCGACTTCTACTTGAAAAGGCATTGGTCGTGAAAATAAAAATATTTGGTATAACTCCCTCGGAGTCCGAGTCTGTACTACTGAAATCACAAACAGGGTGTACATGGGAGAGAAATTATTTTTTGTGACGGTTAGTAATGAAACCATGAATTTTGTCAATTGGCCATGATGTCGTAATCTTTCCAAGGTTAAACTCACAAGTGTTTGTTTCTCATCACCATAAAACTTTAATCCCCGAATATATTTGCAATATGTGTGTATTACCATAGTTTAAACCTTAGGAGTCTCAATATTTTTGGACACATTCTCGGTGATAATGGGGTCAGAGTAAGGTTTTGTCAAAATTACCATGTATCAAAAATGAACTTAAATCAATATATTTTAATTCAATGTATTGAATTTAATGGTGGACATTGAAGTGGATTTGAACATTATTCCAAAACTTTCTGGTGCATATTGTTGCCGATTATTATACAACACTGTTTGATTTCTTCTCGCACGCATGCGTAACAGAAAAAAGTTGGCGAAAGGTGTGGTCAAATGTAATGTTCACAACTGCATGGATGGGCTAGGAGAATTCATTCAGCAATTGATAAATTGACGCTAGGACCTCATCATCATAACTACATGGGTCAAGAGGATAAGTAGGAATTCTGTTGCCGCTTTAAAACAGCATAATATGAATAAGATCAGAACTACAATGGTTCATGCTTCTCCAAAACTTATAATTTGTATATCTTTCGCTTCTTTTCTTATTTTTATATTGGGCAATATCAGTTTTAGGAAATTAGAACGGGAACTTTAGGTTTCAACGAAATTCAAACTCCGGACCATCCATAAGACCAATCTCGACTTTTCAAAACTCAATAGCATCCTGTCCATCATTTGGTTCGCTAAACACAAGAATGCGTTGCGCCAATATATTTGAAGACAATATAGTACCAACAGTGTATGGAAATATTGTAGAATAGAACATGGCGTAGTAAACTCTTAAGGATTTTGCAAAACCTGCTGTCTTACAGTAAGTAGTTGAATGCTTGTCGATCAAGGAATGGTATTAGTGGAAAACATGGTTAGTGGATACGTTTGTAGTGGAATGCCACTATAGTTGAACTATATTTTTAGTCGCTTTCGGAGCTAACGGAAGTAGTTTTACTGGAATTAAGAGCCAAAGCAACGCCGCATATTGCCCCGCTTTGTTGATGAGCCCGGAGAATTCAGAAATTCGTTTCAGTAAATTCATTCGCTTCCTAACTTAATTCTCATCATGTCCGAACCGAGCAAATGGAAATATCGTGCTAAACTCATCCATCGGAATCATGTCTACACTATAGAGAAAAGCAAAAACGGTTGACTGTACTACAGATGTACTGATGGTTCATGTGCAGGCATGCATATCAAAAATAAATGAGGCCAAATAAAATAAAAGTTCATTAATTTCTAATAATAACCCAAAATTCGGGATTTAGTAATTGTGAAGGGATGGAGGCAGAAATAGAACAACACGTTAACCACGAGGTATAACTATCTGACGCCGAGCGTTCTCCAGCGGCCCTGCTGCATGCATTGATTATTGGATTTCACAAATCCAATTTTGTGTAAATTAAAAACCTAAATCAATTAAACACGCTGGTACACGTTCTCTATAAGTTTATTAATAATTCTGATTCACTGAGGATTTAGGTGGGTGTTGGACGGTTTGGATTCGAATTATTTATCCTTTATTCATTTTGCTACACGAAGGATTCGGCGGCGTCTCACTCGTTTCTTTGTATTTTTCTTACGACACATTCTTAATTCCAATAAAAAAACCGATTTTGTGTGCATGAACGAATGAAAATGATATGAAGTACGGAAACAATAAAGCAGTGCGATGGTTGATAACGGCGATAAGGTTGAATAATCCCGTCGAAGTTTCGCAGACGAAACAAACCGCAGTTACGTTTTAACACTGGTTTTAATTGTTGATTAAATTGTGAATTGTTATTTATGAAATCATGAGAATTGGAATTAATTCAAAACTATGCCTTTTGGAAGGCGGAGCGGAGTTCGCCGCGCATTTCCTGAAAAAAAAGCCTTCCAAATGTTTTTCTCTTACTAAATCACTCAGAATATGTCCCCCTGGAATATGACCTCATCCGTTCGGACCTTGAATTCCAAATGCTACCCATGCAACTTGGCCTAAAAATTGGGTATTCATATAAAATTGCAACCTTTTTAGTGTAAATTTACTGTGCTCATTAAAATAGTCACCTAGAACGTTTAGGTTGTTTGTTGTTTTGTAAGCAATTTACAGCCTTTCAGTCCTGAAGTTTTCTTGGGAATTTTTTTTTTTAATATTATAAAGACCATTACTACAAAATCGTATAAAGCAGAAACTTGAAAAAACTTTTGAAGTCTCCAGCTTGTGGAAGAAGGCTTGGAAATTGTGTTTACTCGGCATATACAATTTCATGAATTTTTTAGTGCGAAATGTTCCAAATGATTTTCCGTATGATACCTTCAAAGCGATCCGCCTTCATTCTGTGGTGAATCCACGCATCTACCTATTTGCCTCAATGGTAAATACGCTAACATTTGTCACCGTTACGACTTCAGTCATGGGAGGAATTTATGAGCTCTCAAACAAAGTTAGGCAAAGTATCCAACGTACAAGGTCGCCGGACAATCAGACTCCACGGGATATCAACGAGCGTATCTGCAGAAAAAGTATCGGGCATCTGTGCCGATCAAATGTGAGAGTCGTTTCTTTTACTTCAAGCGAGTCACGAATTTGGAAGTACTTGCATTGCATGCTGACGTTACTATATTCGTTCTTCTAACCTTTTAAATGCAACATTGCTGAGTACTACGCCACGCTTCTCTAAAGGAAGACAGCTGGATCAAATAATTAACTCTTGGTATGTATGAATGGATTCTTTGTTTGAACGCAACTGTAATTATCAATTCCACCATACTGGCATTACTTTTAATACCACAAAATCCACCCACCTTTGTATAATAGATATTGCTGGTGTATGTTTATGAGATGTGAGTGACTCAGGTTCACATTCATTGGCAGAGACATTTTCGACTTCTAAAATTCAATTTGATTCGTTTCTTCTCCTTTAAATTAAATGTCTTAATGCAAGTTTTTAAGAACAGACTTTTCTTCAAACGGATACCATTCAAGTTTAATTCTATTAGTAAAATTTAGGAATTTCGTTTTTGGTTTATGTTTATTTGTTTACGGATTCACATTTGGAATACATTAATAATTCAGGTTTGGTTTGAGTATTCCGATTTATAGATGAGAACGTAATTCATGCTAAATAGTTTATATTACAAATTATTTCAATAAGGTTTGGCTTCAGCGCAAAGCTCTCCTGCTTCTGAAATTTAGGAATCGAGAACGAAAAATGCTGCTAGAGCAAATTATACCACACTCTTGCCTGCTTGCCGGTAGAACTATTGTCAACAATAATATCCGATGAACTCCAACTCATCGTGCCTCATTTGTTCCAGACAAGCATTGTTGAAGCAGCAATTAAGGAAGTGTTGAATTAGTTTGTTTAAGTATCAATCAATTCTTGCCAGGTTCAAAATTCGTGCAGTGTTCTTAAATAGACTAAAAAAGGGACTTAAAAAGTCCCTATGCCTACGGCTTTATAAAAAGCTAGAAAAGACCCTTCAAAAATTTTTTGCTCGACAATTACGTTGTTCAGAATTCGTCTGTTTTTAAATTTCACTTGAGCCTTAACTGTGCCATAACTTGACCAACCATGGACGTTAATTGTTTTTTCGCCCACTCCTAGAAGGTCGAATAATCGTTTCAACCATGTTTTTCGAGTAATGGACACGGACTAAATTAACTGTATTGGGCCAATGTCGTAAACAAATGTTTAAGGTAATTTTGCCCACCCACAAATAATAGTGGAGAGTTGCTTCTGTTTAAAACAATTTAAGAGAGGATACCTTAAATATAATACAAAGTTTCAAAACTTTTCAGTTTAATGATTAGTCGTGAATTTCCGGTCCGCTCATAATCTGGTTACAACTTGCACATTATGGAAATTTGCCTGCGTTGCGAAAAAATTTTTGATCCAAGGGCTTATTGTTTTCTCAGACTTCAGTTTCAGGTCAAATTGAACCCATGTCTGACTAAACGACAGCACGTCAAAAAAAACAAGGTAAGCAATATATGAGATCTTAGTTTAAATAAACAGAATTAATTTGTTTTCCTTTTCTAGCTAATATTCTCATGTATAGGTAAACAACTTTGTCCGAAATGGTTTGAAATAAATACTGTAAGGAATTGTATAGAAGTCTTCACTTCTCAAACAAAGTTGTGGATCTTGCTTAACATCAAAAACAACTGTAATGCATATTTTGTATCCACTCTTCATTTTAATTTACTCAGGCACAGTATTTTATCCATTTCGAATGAACATTTCAAATTCTGAGAGGTGTACATTTGAACTATTAGAATCGATAACATCAGACAGCACCGAAATATTTCTTACCACTCACCAATTTGGCCAAGCATGGACAATACGTAGCTGGGAATTTAACAATAAATTAATTCCTCAACCGCGGAAGGGGTTTAGTGAACCCTGTTCTGTCAACGTTATTGTCTCAGTAAATATATGCTACCATCCCGTATTCCTGCAGCATTTTGAACCAAAGCACTACTGAGTCACGGCCGTTTTCATTGTATTTATTGACCATTTGGTGTCATGCGGTACCCCCACATATCGCTACATTACAGAAATCCTTGCAACTTATTTTGTCATTAAGCTTTCTTCGGGGAAACATATAAGCGTAACTTCACAATTGGCCCTCTGCCCTAGTTGTCTCTGGCAGTTTTTCCCTAACCTAACATCAATTGGGTGCGATTTTATTTACCCGGCGAAAAACCTGAAAATACCCGCATAAAAAAGAACAGATGAAAATTCCAGCCGCATTTTTCCCCGCCTTTTAAATCATTTTTGGCCGCTTAAAAACAGAAACTACCCGTACAAAAACCCGATTGACGCAATTGACTATTTCTCAGAATAGCTTAGCCGGTTTTAGACATTAATACCCTTTCCAATGACTTTAAAGTCTTTTTTCCTTGCGCCAAACGCTGTAAGTGTTGTTTACCTTAAAATAGACTACCAATCCCTTACGTAGACTCAAAACTTCTATCCCTTATCTTGTTAAATGAGTTTTCCATGTTTCCAGAAAAAAAAGATAGGTCCTCATCAATAAACCAAAAAGTGATTGGTCTTGAAAGATTCGGATTCCTTCCCATAAACCTAATACTCTCTTATACTATACCTTGTTCAATTAAACAATTCACAGGTATGATTATTGCCTTTCCACGTGTGGAGGGAAGCTTCTTCCAGCAACTTGTACATATAATTTAAATACATAGAAACCCTTTCCTTGCGGTTCAGACAAAAAACTCGTGAAATTGTAGCCTAATAAATCGATTTGAGCAGCACGAAATGGTCATCAGGTAACAAAACTGAAAACTTTTCCAGTTTACTTTTTATAAATTATATGAATTCACCAATATCATGTGGTACATTCCAGTTAAACTATACAAATGCAACTAATTTTAGGATACAATGTTTCTTTGTACCATCAGTTTGATTAATGTATCTTGCGATGGTAGCCAGGATGATTTATTTGTCTCTCTTGTTCCCTCACATTTCAATTGTCAACAGCGTAATGTTTCAGCATTGCTACACAATTTCAATAGTAGACTCCAAAGATTTCTCAACAACTGAACAAAGCAGCACTGCAAAGTTTTTTCGACAAATTCCACGAGTCTTAATATTGTTTAGCGAAGCAACAAAATCCATCATTCCTGGTTTGGTAACTCACCTTCAATCAAATATTGCCAAAGAATCCCAGAACTGTATTCTCTTTTATCTACTGGATTTGGATTTATCCAATGAGATAGCTGTTAATTTTTTAATAGTATTTAAAAGTATTCATTTGTGTGACAACTTGCATGGAGAATCTATTGGACTGGTCCCTTGCCGTATGAGGGAAATTTACATGGTCGAACTCTATACTCTGCCAACACGTCGTGAACGAATTTGGTCTCCCAGTTCACATCCAGCTCAGTTTTTCATTCCATTCTTCCAATTGGTAGAACAAGAGGATGGAGGCATCAATTTCCGTATTTCTACTCAAAAACCTTGTCGTTTCTCGGCAAATTGGAAAACTATAAATTTTTTTAATGAGTTGGATATTGACTTGGAGTACATGTGGGCCATTGATTCTCACTGCTATATCAGATGGTCAACATTAACGAAAGGGGGACCATTAAAAATCCAGTACCTTGTAAACCGAACATATCATCTCAGTGCAATACTTTCCCCTACAGATCAAGTGAATTTGAATATACTACATGCTCTTGTACGAAACTTTAACAGCTCGAGCACGGTAAGTGAAGGGAGAAGTGAGTGAGTCATTTTAAAATTTGATCTAAATGTCAGCTTAATTCAATTGATTTTTTTTGAAGGGGCGGGACTACAGTGACATATTAATTATTTATATCCAAACTGAACTGACGCTCCGCGCATATTCGCGGTGGGATGCGGCCTCAACCTATTTGATTGTAACTGAAGACTACACGTACAATTTCCTAAGTTGCTCTCTCACAGAACTTCAGCTTCCATATCAACGCTATTTGGAAGTGTTTGACGCAGGTCTGTGGTTGTCAAGCATGTTTACATGTGTGGCTATGGCAATTTTGATTCAAGTTCAAAAGTCCCTTACAAGTAATACCCTAAACCCACTTGACGTGGTAGTTGCAATAATTCTGGAGCAGTCTGTAGAGATTCCAAAAAAGTTGGTGAGATTCCATGGAATCAAAATATTTGTTGTCATGGCTGTCATTTTTAGTGTCCTTCTTTCCAATACTTATCGCGGGAGATTGGCAATGTCTTTTACTGCTCCACCAATCAGAAACAAAATTGCAACAATCGATGAAGGGATTTCTCGCGGGCTTAACATGTTCGTTTATATAGAGCAGGAATGCAGGAACAGCATGCCGTTGAAAATTACACCTGGGAGAAAACGCGTAATTGACTTTTGGTTATCTCTGGGAAGTAGATTTTATGCTCATTTGAGTAATATGCGGAAAGTGAATTCATCATATCCCACAAGACTCAAATACGAAACCATGTGGCAGAGGTTACTTGTACAAGAAATGACTGAACCCAATAATACAAAATGGGTCCCAGTGGAGAATGAGCTACTTCGATGTAATAACACATTTCTTGTCGATGATTCTAGAGTTACGGCATTTCTTTTTGAAAAATTGCAATCACAAGAGCTGAACCCAGCCCTGTATTTAGGAAATGATAAGACTTATACGAGTCCAAGAGTTTGGGCAACGCATCCAATGTATTGGGACCGGAATTACTTGGTGTTTAAGAGAGCACAATCGCTTTTACATTCAGGTATATTCGAATTCCACGGGAGAAATGGTAAATGGGAGATACAGAAGAAAATTAGGAAGTGGATGGTCCAGTTGAATGAAATAGATAGGCACATGGATGAAAAATATACTCATGTGCTTTTTGGTTTTTTATTTCTTCTGTCTTTATCAATTCTTTACTTTCTTGTGGAGATTTGGGTGAGGTGCTGCCAACGGGTATGGACCAAAATTAATCCAGATAAAAGTGGGATTGTAAGTGTATTGGGACAGTCACAAACAACTGACTCATACAACACATCCATAAAACGTAAAGCATGGTTATAATTTAGGATTTGAAGCAGAAATTTAACTTGAAATTATTTCTAATCACAAATGTCACCACTTAATTCTATAGATATAAAATCGTCCATCTGTTTGTCTGTTTGTTTGTTTGTTTGTTTGTCTGTCTGTCCGGATACTCCTCCTAAACAGCTGGACCGATTTGGTCGAGTGATAGCTCATTTTTTCAGGATGACAAGGTGCTTCGTACAGGCTAGATCACACCTTGACGTGTCGTTTCATCGCTGACCTAGCGGTATGACCTCAAAAAAAATCGAAGGAAAGTTGGGCATGTGACATCATTTGAAATAGCACATGAAATTGGGCGGTTCACATGTTGACCTGTCGCTTTATCGCTGACCTAGCGCTGTGACCTCACAAAAAAAGTGTAGGGAATGTGGGCATGTGACATATCGTTTGAAGGAGGAAATGAAACAGAATGTGACTGACTAGGTCACACCTTGACCTGTCACTTCATCGCTGACCTAGTGCTGTGACCTCACAAACAAATTGAAGGTAAGGTGGGCATGCGACATCGTTTGAAAGAGGACGTAAAACTGAATCTATCCGACCATAAGCGAGTGACCTCGGAACGCTTCATCGCTGACCCAGCGCTGATTGTCGTATGGAAAAATTTTCCGGAAGGAAAATGTCGGGGGAAAATGAAGGGGTCGGAAGTGTTGGGGGAAAAATGCAGGAAGGAAATAATATGTAGGGGGGGGGGCGTGTCGGGTGTAACATGTAGGGCATGTAGGGGTGTCGGGTGGAAAATGGAAGTGTAGGAGAGAATATGTAGGGGGGCGTGTCGGGTGGAACATGTAGGGGGTGTCGCGAGGGAAATGTAGGTGAAGTGTCGGTGGGGGAATATGTCGGGGGTGTCGGGTGGGAAATGAAAGGGGGAGTGTTTAGGTGGGGTGTCGGATGGAACATGTAGGAGGGGGCGTGTCGGGTGGAACATGAAGGGGGGCGCGTCGGCTGGAACATGTGGGGGGGGGGTGTCGGATGGGAAATGTAGGGGCGAATATGTGGGGGGCGTGTCGAGTGGAACATGTAGGGGGATGTCGGGTGGAAAATGGAGGGGGGGAGTATGTAAGTGGAGTGTCGGTGGGGGAATATGTAGTGGGTGTCGGGTGGGGGAATATGTAGGGGGTGTCGGGTGGAAAATATAAGGGGGGGTATGTAGGTAGAGTGTCAGTGGGGGAATATGTAGGGGGTGTCGGGTCGGAAATGGAAAGGAAGAGTGTCGGGGGGAAAGTCGGGTGAAACATGTATGGGCTATCGGGTGGGAAATGTAGAGGGGAGGGGTGTCGGGTGAGAAATGTATGGGTGGTATCGAGTGGGAAATGTAGGGGGGAATATGTAGCGGGATGCCGGTGGGGGGGGGGGTAATATGTGGGGGGTCCTGTCGGGGGAATGACGGGTGGAAAATGTATGGAGTGTCGGGGGGAATTATCCTGGGGGAAAACGTCGCGTTACAAATCATAACGAATATTCCTCCCGTATTCGTTTTAGCTAATCTTTATGTCCAACTTGAAGCGTTCTTCTAGAATGGCCCATTTTGAGAAATGGGCTTGATAGCTAGTAGAAGTATAAGAGAAAATGAAAAGAGCCCTGCAGTGCTTTTTTTGTGTATTAAATCCGAAACTGTTATGGAAGCCGTTACGATGCACGGGCTGTAGCCGGCATGATTTTCTGAGAAAATTGAGTGGTTTCCATTGAACGCCTGGTATGTAATGGACA
>JAQIWD010001811.1:0-11064 GCA_034694825.1 Anurida granaria | reverse complement strand
GATTTTTTCAAGTTGTCAATTTATCCGAGGAAAAAATTGTAACTTTGCGTTTTGACGTTTTGACCGAAAAGCACAGCTATCGACGCTGAAGAGTGTAGCGATTCATGCTAAAAACTGCAGCGATTTGGCCTTAAAGCAGTATTTTTTTGTGCTAATTTTCCTTCCTTCCTGACATGGCTTCAAGTGATCCCCAAAGGAGGAATGAAGAGACGAAAGTACTTGGGGACTTGGTGACCTCATTCCTGGACCAATTGGAGGACAATAAAATCAGAGAGTCCATACTGGACCAATTGGGCGACGGGATCGCTCCTACAAACTTATCCTGTAACGAACCGTCGCGGTGCACACCGCGGCGGTCTTCCCACCTTTGCTCCGTTTTTTCTTGTATTTGATGCCAAATTTTGATTTGTTTTAGACAAAGCGGTTGAGCGGTTCCTGGAGGAAGGTCGTCGCTTCAATGTGATTGACGAGGAAGTGACGCCTGAGAAGTTGATGGAGCGCTATGACCGGCAGCGGCGGTGGTTCCGGAATCTCCTCGCCGCCGCGGTGCTGCTTGCCTTCCTCATCTTGGCCGCGGCTCTCACCTTGACGTACTTTGATCTCAGCGGGGTGACGGCTGGAGGCGCTGGGGGACGCTTTAGTATCAGAGCTTTCCAGGCCCTCCACACCCATTCCTTTTGCATGATCCTGTCGGCCGTGATTGGGTTCCCACTGGGTAAGAATCGGAGCGTTTCAAGGTCAATCGCTGATTACGGAGCGTTTTCAAGATCGATCGCTGATGAAGCAGTGAATTATTAACACCGCCTCTACTATCCTCAGGTGTCGTCCTCTATCGACTCTTTCCATGCGTGAAATTGTGGACGCTCAACTACGTCCACGGTGGGATTTGGGTGGGACTTGGCCTCCTCTTTGCTCTGGGCTTGGCTGACATGGTCATCTGTCACGACCACTTTGGGATCCCCCACTTTTCCAGCCTCCACGCCTGGTTGGGTTCTTTGCTGACGCTGATTCTGGTTGGCGAAGTAAGAAAGGAAAAAGGAATTCGAAAAAGAGTCCATTCGAATCCCAAGATTTCCGTTCATGTCAATCCATTTTCTGGCTCCCGTCCGTTAGTCTTTATGCGTCTACCCCCTCTTGTCCATTCCAGTTGATTTCCGGTGCCTGTTTCCTCCGTGCCAAGTACCGGAGGGAAGTGTTGCCCAAGAGCTCCTGGAATGTCCAGTTTCATAAATTGGGAGGAGAGTTGATGCTGGTCGTGAGCATTGGGACTTGGGTCTCGGGGATAAGTGGAGTGACCATGACCAACTACCAGTGAGTTCCTTCCGCTTTGAATGAATTTCCAGTGGATTTCAATACGCTTCTTTATTCCTTCCAGGGAGAAATGGTCGCTTAGAAATGTCGTCCTCTGGAACGTGTTGGGCGTGCTAAGCGTCCTCTTCACGCTGATTTCCCTCATACTCATTTTTCATCCCATTTTTCGTCGGAGGCAGCGACCAAACTTGGAGCTTATTTTTGTGAATCCCAACAACGCTGCTCCAGATTCATCGACGACGCTCGTGTCACGGGAGGAACTTCTCAGCGCCATCAAGGATAAGATACGCAAGTCCACCGTTTGTTGTTAAGCGTTGCCTCGGGCGACAATTTAGTTACAAGCTTATTGACATTTCGTAGCAGGCCTCACTTTTCCGCGCCGCGCTCAAAGTTCTTTGCAGCACTTGAATAAAATTTTCAGCGTTCCAGCACCACCGTGTTATTCGAAGTTACAAAGTTTCATTTTGGAATAAAGCGCTCAGCACTGGAATTGCGGGATTTGATTTTAAGTGCTATATTTTTGTGAGTAAAATGAGTGTCCAGCTCTCGGATTCTTCAGATCCAGCACATGGAACCGAAGAGATTCCAGCGCCCGAAATCGCTGAAAATCCCCTAGTGCAGAGGATATCAGCGGCGGTGACGACTGTTGCGGGTCAAATTAGGAGACGCCTCCACACCACCGTAGAAGAGACTACAACAGGCAAGTTTCATCGCGCGCTGCAGAAAATAGCCCGGCAATTGAATGTAACTTTGGAACCTTTGGGAATGAGTTTCATTAATCAGCGTCTAATTTTTTCAGGCGTGCGGCGTTTTTTTGGTCGGAGCGAGAGCCAGGTCGCTGCGAGCTTAGCGCCACTGGAAAGGACGCTTGCGCTTGAGATTGAAACGTACGAAACGGACCGTCGCCACTTCCTCATTGGGCTCCAAATCCTAAACGTCCTTGCGCTATCGACGCTGTCGATCATCTGCTACCTCCTGGTCAAGTACCTGGACGGATTCTCACTCCAGCCGGACCGTGCTGAGCTCAGCGATTTCAATCTCCACCTTGTCTCCACCGAGATTGGTTTCGTCATCGCACCCGTCTATGGTATGTTCCTTGGCCTCGCCTGAATTACGCTGAATTTGTGTCTTAACTTTTTGTTGTGCGCTTCCAGCGATTCTCCTCTACCGGATATTCCCAACCGTAAAATATTCCCGGCTAACAGCGATCCATGTGATTTCCCTAACGTTCACGTCCTTTCTGGCCATTTACGGGGTCAAGATCTCGTACGAGTCCCACCATGTCTATGGACGCGTCCACCTTTACTCCCTCCACGGGTGGCTCGGCGTGACGCTGACGGTGCTCCTCTTCTTTTGCATCGTCTCTGGGAACTGGATCTACCTCAGCCCCACCCAACTCCCCTTCATGGTCAAGTGTCACAAAATAATTGGGATGACGCTGATAACGGTTGCTACTGGAGCCTCCATTTCTGGAATCCTTACCAGGAGTCAGCACTTGCTTAGGTACGTTGTCCAACATCGCTCACGGCGGTGAATCCACGGTCCACCGCCAGGGTTTTCTAATCGCTGCTCTTCTGTCTCGCCACCCGCAGGAGACTGCGCTTGAGCACTGACCCTCACCGGGGACTTCCAGACCGGGTGCTTATCCTCAACTCCCTGGGAATCATAATCACGGTCTTTGTTTTCCTGGCACGGTGGCTCCTCACTGAAGATCGCTTCAAGCGGAGACCTCGTCCAGGAAGGATTGTTGACGAGGAGGCGGTCGTGACGGGGTTGTTGAGATACTTGGCGACAGCGGATGACAGCGTCGTCCTTCCAGACGAAGAGAGGGCCTGGACAGAGTTTGTAGACGACGAGGAGGAGGAGGACGTAGAACGGTTCAGCATGCCCAGCCATCCTCTCCACCAAGTTTCCAGCGTATTGAGCAGCATTTCGGCTATGGCTTTACGCACTGTTAACCCGCACCCTGACCCACCCCCTGACCCGCACCCGCTTCCTGCCGTGTTGAACACAATTTATGCCTTAAATCGGGAGAAACCGAGTGGGCCGAGCTAATTAGTAAGATTTGAATAAATTCAGAAAGGTCTAAGTGTCCAGGTCGAGCGGGGTCGCAGCTCCAGGAATCCTGTCCAGAAACAAATGCAATCAAAATTCTTGGATGCTGGAACCAAATCATAGGGCGGTGGTGATGCTGGAGTCTGGAGATGATTAAGTTCCAGAATTGTTGGAATTCTTCCCAACCTTTTGTCTCCTCTGTATCCCCACACCGGGTAGAATTCGGGGAAAGGACGCAAGCTGCTGTTCCAGGAGTTTCCAGAAAACTTTCCCGGCGCAGTGCTATCGATTAACCGTGGGGTTTCTTCATCTGGAGCCGCTGCTGCTGTGGGAGGTGGACGATTATCGGGGGCACCAAAAATTCCCAACAGCTGCTCCACTCCAGCGTCAGCCCTCGCTGGCCAAATCAA
Organism: Anurida granaria; assembly: GCA_034694825.1. NCBI lineage: Eukaryota > Metazoa > Arthropoda > Collembola > Poduromorpha > Neanuridae > Anurida > Anurida granaria. The sequence continues at coordinate 7,288 of JAQIWD010001811.1, read as the reverse complement.
TTGGCGACATAATTTTACGGTAGTTCTATTTCCGGAAGTTTGACCTTGGGTGAATTTCAGCGATTGTGAGACTCGTATTGTAGCGTGGCCTCCGTGGGTCAGCGTCACTTTCTGGACAAGTTTTGACACAAATTCAGGGTTCAACCACTTGTTTGCTTCTCTGTGGGCTGCGTTCCTGTACAACGGTGCACCGTGGCAGTGAAACTATTAATTTCGATTCAACATTCTCGTCCACGAAAGTGGAAGCCGATTCCGCGTTAGAACTTGTTGGCCAGTTTGTGAATTCATAAAGGAAAAGTTGTGTTGTTTGTGGTGGCGGTGGGATTTGACAAGCGAGAAACTCAAAAGGAGCAGCTGCTGTTTTCCAAAGTAAGTCAAGTCAATAATTAACTTAGTTTTAGTTAATCTGGAATAAAAGAGGACAAAGTCGGGAAGGGGGCAATACGCTGAAACTAACTGCATGACATGTCAGAAACCGGTAACCCTTAATTCCTTTGTCTAAATTTTAATAAAAGTGTCTCACAGCTCAATCTGATGAAAATAGATTTTACAATACAATCCGTAGGTCAAGGGTAAGATTTCAGGTGGTCACAAGCGAGATAACTACATGGCAACTGGATCGGGAGCAGTACTATGTTACGCCGCTGATTAATTTTGTTATTCCCACAGACCGTGCTGAACTTGCTTTTGGAGGTCAACGAAAGCGTGCAGGTCGACGACGTGGAAGTGGTAACGGTGCTGCAGAATCCGGGGATCAAGATATTATTGGGTTCCGACCTCGGGTCACGATGGGTTCCGATGAGAATCCCAAGGAATATGACCACTTGCGAGACATCTTCTACCGCATCCTCATGTCAGGCGTAGTGATGGGTGGCCTTGTTTTCCTTCTGATGATTTACTGGGTACTCTACTTTGGAGGTGGACTCGACTGGAATACTCCAGGTGGAAGTGTCAACATTCACATCCTCATTATGATTTTCTTCATGATCTACCTCCATGGACATGGTAAGTGTCAACTGTCAAGTCAAGTCAAAGTGTCAGCCAAAGTGTCTCTCGAGTCTCCAGTCCTCGTTATTCTTCAACGATTAATTTTAATTTCTTTTAATTTCTCCAGCTTCTATAATTTATCGGATTCTACCGGCACAACCAAAGTATGCAGTCAAGTTGATGCACGCTGGAATGCACCTCTCTGTCTGCATTGGAAGCTCTGTTGGATTGGCGGCTGCCCTTCAGTCTCACAAGCTCAAGGGTGCAGCGCATTTTTATAGTTTCCACTCCTGGCTCGGCATCTCTGCCCTTGTGCTCTACTACTTGCAGGTACGCATGAGCTGCCCGTGCCCCCGTCCCTTACAAACTTGACACACGTTGGGTCAGGTCATTACGACGCCGCACTGATGACTCTTAATTTCTTCTGTTTCCAGTTTCTGGGTGGCTTCTTGACCTTTCTGATGCCAATGACCCCAATGGGTGTCCGAATGTCGGTGCTCCCAATCCATCGTTTCGTGGGTCAAAGTCTCTCGAACCTGGTGGCTGGTGCTGGTGTGACGGGTGTTATGCTGAAGGCCATTTCCAGTCTTGGGTAAGATAAGATTACCCTTTTGTCTCCTGGAGCTGAGTGGTTAGTCATTAAAATCTCGTGTAGTGATTCATGCCCCTCCAGCCCCCGGGCGTTAGTTTCCTGGAGAAAGTATACATTGGACTGGAGGGCGGGGCCTAAAAGTGTGAAAAAGGGACAAAGTTTGTTACCAAGTTTCCATCTTCTGTACCAAGATGGATGTATGAAATTAATGTAATAATAGTCTTCCTTCCTTCAAATGTAATTTGTCAAAAGGGAAGATACGGGAAGAGATAGGGCTGGAGTGCTGGAGAGCGCTGGAGGGGCAGCTAGTGAAAGTCCTAGTGGTGGATTGATGATGATGAGATGACGGAAAAGGAGGAATGTCAATAGAGAAAATGAAAGTCAGGCCTGGAGAGAGTCGTAGACAAAAACCCGAAGCGTGTAATCTAAAGTCTTTAATCTGAGGTGGCTAGAGATGATGGATCGGGCACTGGAGAAAGGGGCTGGAAAGGCTTCTCTCATTGAAAGAAACGGGGGAGGACGAGGTGACGGAGTTAATGAAGAAACTTTTGATTGCAATAGTTTGATTCTCCGTTTTAATACTGGGGGGGGGGGGGGGGCTGGAAAGCGCTGGAGGGGCACGGTTACCCCTCGCTTTCTTCAAACTTAAATTTATTCATTCCCAACACTTCAACTTTCACAATCAGAGAATGCTGGGGTGCCGCAGCCTCCTCCAGCGGCTCCTCTTTTCCAGACCGATCTTATGCTGGTGGTGGTTTTGGAGGATCCACCTCCGAGGTGTAAAGGTCAAACAGTGACGACCTAAATTGATTTGACCTTTTTGTTTTTTATAGGCCAGCCATCTACCCTACTTTTCCACCAGCTGGGATTGTTCTCAACTGTGCTGGATTCTTGATTACTTGTTTCTCGATTGCAATTGCGAACATGTTGCTCGACCATCGGTTCCGACGTCGTCCCCGCCCTGGGCCCGAAGGGGAATCTTCTCTTCTTATGAATCCATCAGCGGATACTGACATGAGTGACCAGGCTGAATGAAATCGCGGGGTCAAGGCACCGTGACCCTTTAACTAAACTGAGTAGACAGAGTTATTAGAAGAACAAAATAATTGGATCTCAGGAACCTTTCTCGGAATTTACTCTGGAAATACCCGCTGACGATTACGGAGTGAATTTAATTGCAAGTTTAAGCCTGTCTGTGTGGTTAATTACGGTCAACGGATGGTGCATGAATCCTTTCTTGGTGTTAAATTAATGAGCTGCTTCCTTCCGTTTCTTAATTACAAAGTAGAGTCTTAACTTGGTGTTGGCAGCAGTTTAGGCACAAATTACCCCACCCACCTGCACACTGGCGCTTTACTCACTTGCCGCATATTTTACTCCTAAAATAGCTTCTAAAATTAAGAAATTTGAACAAAAAAAAATGTCTTTACTTTCAGAAATTGAACCAAAAACGTACCGAAATTGTGTGATTTCCCAAAGAATTACGGGTGCTTGAGGTGTATTTTGTTATGAAATGACAATTTACTGAGTTGAATTTCCTAAATGCTAAATGAATAATTCTCAGGCTCTAATGTTAAATGTTTGGAAATTAAAATTGGATTTTATTCACGCACGTCAAAGGCATGACACTTTCACCCTCAACTTTATCCGGAAGTGTTTAAATTCCGTTTGTTTTTAGCAATTCGGAGCATTTCCACCCCCCCCCCCCAGCTCTGTCACTCCTCCTGTCAAAAGAAGAGTTTAATTAATTGAAACTTTCCTTCCTTCCTCCTCAGATGTGAATATAATTATGGCCAGGAGAAAGTAGTTGCCTGGAGGAGGTAGGGGGCTTTCAAAGTTTTCTCCACTTTCCCCCATAACTTCCTACGTTTTGAATAATTCAGTGTTTAGTTAATCACGTTCAGAAGTTCCACTTTCTCCCAAAGTGTTTCATTCCGCGATGCGAAATGGGATGAATTGAGGAGAAAGGGAAGAGTCAGGAGAGAAAAGAGATAAAATGGGGTCACCACCACCATCATCTTCCAAAAAACTTGATGGTTGTGAAAGAAAACGGAAAAAATGACGCCAACTAGGGAGCTAGAAGCCGAGAAAAAGTGAACCAATCAGAAATTTCCTCCTGCTGAGTCTCAGGGCAACAAATTGCACCTTTCCTTTCTCCACTTTCTCCATATGAGCATATGGGACGACGACTATCTCCAAGGTTTCTGGAGACCGTCCCTGCTGACTTTCTCCGTTTATAGGTTAGAAGTTCCATCGTCTGCCTAATGACGAGGACGAGGGTGAGCGGAGATGTGGCTTATTAACCCATTCGATTATCAGAGATAGAGATCTCTGGGGCTGCCAATAAATGGCGACCGTCTCGTGTCATTAGATCACTTTCACCACCTCCACATCCTCCTCCATCCTTCAGAAGGGATTTACTCATGGAAAGGTGCTGAGAAAAGAAAGTTGTAACTCATTTGAGTTCCCTTTTCTTCAGGATGAAAATGATGACGTGGGTGACTTTCTCCAGGACTCCTGGAGAAAGTCCATTTCTTCTTTCTATTGTCCTCCGTCCATTCCCATCATGTCCTCGTAGGATGAGCAGAGGCGGATAATGTGATTATCCTATTTTTGTCTCCAGCGACGCTTCTTTCCCCTCTCGTCATTATCATGGTGATGATTCTCGGAGGCTGAAGGACTATTTTCGGGAACACGGATTTGTCAAAATGGATCACAATGAGATCCGGGCGGCTCAGCTTTCTCCATTGTTCTCTCCAGCCCGGTCGTTTGTTCGCCTCTTGCACGAGCCTCCAGCACCACCACCACCACCAGCATCGACGCCACGCGTGCGAATCTGGACTAGATTTCTGGAGAACACAAAAGGAAACATCCTCCGCCTCTCCCTGAGCCTTGTTCGACAAAGCAGAGAGAAAGGTGAAAACAAAAAAATGGGAACCTGTTGAATGGATTTAAGAACAGTCACCTTGGCTGGCGACATTTCGCATCTCGAGAACGACATTTTCCCCGGAACTGCAGGCGGGATAAAAGTGTCGTAAGAAGCGTTGTAATGCGGCTGGTGTCGTTACTGCGTTATGCCCATCCCTTGACCCTTAAGATCCTGTCTGTCTGCTGCCGCCGCTGTCGTTACGTAGGAATGGCACCACAGGGATCCGCCGAAACAGGTCAGACGAGATTTACAGGTGGAAGACGTTGACCTTAGGAGAAACGCATGTTGTTCGGAAGAGCAAAAAACTACTTTACCTCCAAGCTTTTCTGATCTTCCCTCAACTGCTTAAGATCTTCTTCCCAGTTTCTTGTATCTTGCGACTTCCTTTCCCAAATGGCAGTGAGTACGTGACCTAATTGATTCTGTTCGTTTTAGAAAGTGGAGAAATTAGTGTCAGGTCAAGTGTCAGTGTCACTTGAGGAAGGATGGCTAGCGGTGGTGGTGGTGGTGGTGTTGACTCGGACCCTTGCTCAATCGAGTCAACCCGAACTATCTTCCTGACCGTATGGGTCATTGGGAATTTATTTGGGCTCACCGTCTTTGCCGTTATCCTGAGTTGGCTCCTCCTCTACGAGACGCCATTTTTATGGAGCACTGCGGACGGCCTCTTCAATTTCCATGCGCTCTTCATGGTCATCTTTGTCATTTTCCTCCAAGCAAACGGTAAGGCATAAGAAGCTGCAAAACCTAATGACACTGCCGCTGTAATTTAATTGCAAAATCGCTAATACGCTTATGAGTTTTGGCTTATAGTTCGTATTGGTAGGGGTTTGGTGAGCGCTTGAAGAAATGAGAATGAAGCGTTTCGTTCTTCTTTTCAGGATCCCTGGTATACCGCCTTACTCCAGCCACGCCGAAATACGTTTCGAAATTAATCCATGCTGGGATCCACCTCCTGGTATGTGCCGGAATGACCTTTGCCCTCGTTGCGATTGTTCAGAACCATGACCTTATGGATTCTCCTCACTTTACGTCCCTCCATAGCTGGATTGGGATTGTCACCGTTTGCTGCTACTATTTACAGGTAACCGTGGGAGAATCAAGGAATTGCCGCAGGCTGAATGCAAATTTCCAATTTCGCTATTTTTGCAGCTTATTTGTGGGTTTTTTGCGTATCTTTACCCGGGTGCCACAACTGACGTCAAAGTCCGGACACTGCCAGTTCACAAGTTTATTGGGCGGAGTCTTTTCCTCTGCGCCGTCGCAACAGCCGTTTCGGGCATAATGATGGAGGCCATTTACAGTGTTGGGTGAGCACAATTTGGAATTTGCAAAATTGCGAATTTACGGATTGAAAATTACGGATTTCTAATAAGGTTGCAATTTTTCCACAGAGACGCCTACTCATTCCTCCCCCAAAATGCGTTGCTCCTGAACTTCTGTGGACTGTTTGCCGTCGCATTCGTCGTGACGATGATCTACTTGTTGAGCGAGCACATTTTCCGACGTCGCCCCCAACCGCTCCAGTACACGGTGCCGGGGTCAATAGGTCAATCAATTTATTATGGTGCGACCACCTCTGCTGCCGCCTTCCCAACCCCAACTACAAGCCGAGAGAAAGTGGTCTATTGACTAGCAACGTCCAATCCCAACCTAGCAACGTCCTAGATGTGAGACAAACAGAAACCGCAAAAGTGGGGACATGCTTTCTCCAGGGACAATTATGCTTTCTCCAGCCAGTCGTCATGTCATGTCTCCCTCCCTCTGGAGCCTGGAGGTTGAGATTCTGCTAAAGTCAAAAATAAATTTAGTATTTAATGAAACTAATTAAAATCGGGGATGGGAAGATTCGGTCATGCGGGGGAGCCGTGGGAGCTGAAAGGCTTCCGTTTCCGCCCCCTTTAATTACCCATTACCAAACCCATTTCGCCCCAAATCCTTAATTTCCTACGCAATGGTCTTCCTAGAACGTTATGTTCTATTTGCAACCACCTTATTAGTTAGACCACATTGGAACAGTTTGCCAGGAAACGTTGTGATGAGAGTTACAGGTCCATGATAATTAAAATCCATTATTCGCTTTCGGTTGAAAAAGGGAAAGTGGGATTTTTGTACCTTCCGGTAATGGCCGCCCTCCATCATCACCCCATTCCGAAATCTCATTCATTTTAATTTTATGGGATTCTGCACTTTGTGAATGTGGATTCGATGGCCAATGAACATTCGTCAGGAATCACATTACAGGTGGAATGGCATTATAGAATAAAACTTGAAAGAAATAAATAAAGAGAAACTACAACAAAGGGAAAATTGTAAAAGATATCAATCGGAGCACGATGAAAATGAAATGAAAGGAGAAAAAAACAGGCGGTGAAAATTCCCACATTAGGAAGGAATAGGAGTACAAAAACCAAAAAAAAATCATTAAAAAACGAAGAAAGGACAAAGAAAACAGGAAGAATACGGAGAAAGCACAGAGATAGTGCAGAAATGAACAGATAAAGTACAGAAATGAACAGATAAAGTACACAAATTAACCGAGAAAGATTCAGAAAAGAACGGATGAAGTTACAGAAAAGAACAAAGAACGTACAGAAATGAACAGAGAACGTACAGAAATGAAGATAAAGTTCAGAAATGAGCAGAGAAAATACAGAACAGGACAGATAACGTACAGAAATGAACTGAAATGAACAGAACAGGACAGAGAAGGTACAGAACAGGACAGATAAAGTACAGAAATGAACAGATAAGGTACAGAAATGAACAGAGAAAGTACA
>JAQIWD010001810.1:0-11065 GCA_034694825.1 Anurida granaria | reverse complement strand
CGAACTTGGTTAACTCAGTTTTTGCGTTTAAAGCCCCTGTAGTTCATATTTCATGAAACAACAAAGTAAACAAGTTTAGGCAAAAATGGGGTTTCATTCGTGACATTATGCCTCCAAACAGGCGAATTCAGACATTCTGAGTTGTCCAAGTTCGAGACCAGGATTTTTCCTTCAAATAATGGTATTGTAGATCTCACTATGTCAAGTAATCACTTCACGAAAGGGATAATTAGTTGACCTAATCCTTATGGAGATTCCTGCGTTATAGATTTAAATCGTCTCCTCAAGAACCTAAGTGAGGCCCCCTTTGGTGTTGGAGGTCTCCTTCCCTGAAACGGCACCCAATGGTCTCCAGTGTCGGCCAGGTCTAAAGCTCTAACCACCCGGGAGGACTTGGTGATGCCCTACGAAATGTCGACCCGCGGAAGTGAAGGAAGGGGTGAACTCAAAGGCCCAAACGACCTTACGTGAAGGTGATAGATTTATTCGGTTCTAGTGTTAGGGCGCTGTTTGTGTGGGAACCTTCGCATGTGGACTCAGGATGAGGTGAGGTGCCTCGCCTCCCCCTACCCCTCGCCTCCTCTTGAGTCACTACTCGATCTCTCCTTCTCTCGTGAATGAGGAAGTGGGACCAGGAAGAGAGTGTGAGGAATCTTCCCTGACGATAACTTAAACAAACGAACATTAAGCAATACAGTAGCAGAATCCTTGGCTGCGATGAGGTCGATCGTGGAAACAAACGAGATGATCATGCACCAAAAGGAAATCAATGTTCTTGGCGGAACATACATATACATGCCTGATGGAGAAATTTAAGAACCTAGTGGAAAAGGTCAATGCTCTAGTGGTGCCATCTCAGTCCACTTCGGGAAACATGATCCAGGGTGGATTTATACCGTCCCAAGGAACAAATGTGAGAGTCAGAATCAACAAACGGTTAATCAAAAGACATTCAGCGACCCAGGAGCCTTCATGACACCACAATATTTTTTACTCAACAGTTAGGGGCGGTCGTCGGCCCTACTCGGTGGTTCCTTTCCCCGCGGGGATGAGCGTGGTGGCGTTCCGGTCGTTTTGTCTTGGATCTCTTCCGCCCCCTATGTTCCCTTATTATATTTAATGTGTTGTGGGATCTCTCCGCTTCCCGTTTTTTTTTCGGGGATGTTGGTGATGTGGGTTTTGGATGGTGGGGGTTGTGTCTTATTTTCCTCTTTTGTTTTTTTTTCTGGGGGGGGGGGGTTAGCTCTTCCCTGGAAGGGTGAAAGTTTAAGTTTGTTTTGGGAATAAAAGGACAGTGGTGTCAGAGATTTTTTTGTTCCCTTTTATTTTGTAATTTTTGGCAATGTCTGATTTTTTTTGCGTGCGGTGGTGAGGGTGTTGCATCTGTTGCTGTTGGCCGTGTTGTTCCCGACAACTTGGACTTGGTTATTGAAGCAGTAGTTGCTGGAGGAGGTGGGCATGATGAAATACAGGTTGGTTGTTTTACTTTGTGATCTATTTTAATTATTTGATTCGATAGTTTCAATTTCAGTAACATTATTTCAAATTCCATTTGTATTGTGTCAGTGTAACGTTTCACCAACCTTATTTTGTTTAACATTTGGCAGGTTCTGGATCAAGTAGTCGTTGTCCTGGTAGATGACCAAGGGGACGAGGGTGTTCCTGTAAGGCGGTCCAGGAGTCGTCGGCCTTTTCTTGTACTCCAGTCCTCTGGTACCTTTTTCGTGCTAATTCTCCTTTGGTTTTGTTTTTTTATATTTCATTAATTTGAACTTTTGTTTCTTTACTTTTGAAAAGGGGAGGACAGAAACTTGTGGCGCTTTGTTCACGCTCCTGGATACGTTGCCGTGTCAGTACGAGAGGAGTATATCCCGAATCCTGTTCCTCAAATGGCTCGCGTGGGTTCCCCGAATCCCCGAATTTCTGATGCGCCAGACTACACAACTGTTGGTATCCGACGGATTGTGCATGACGTAGAAACCATGGAAGTCTATTATGAGGTTGATTTTGGTTCTCTCTACAATTAGACAAGGTAATGTCATTTTTGTAGGGAATCTTAACTCTCTCTCTAGGTTAGTATATAGTTAACCTATCCTGGCCCGGCCTAAGCATTTATGGTCACAACTCATATTGCTTATTCTTGTCTATGTTTGACTATGTTATATATTATATGCTTCTTATAGTTAATTTTTTTTTATTTTCAGATTCATTGAGATGCGTGCGGCCGATGTGAGAGCTCAGAGACTTATTGCGGAGTGTCAAGCGAGACATGAGGCGGGCCAGAAATACAACATCGAAATGGCCAACCGAAATTGGTAGAACTTATTTCCACCGTTTGCTCCCATTTGTGCTGAGCAGGAAAGGGAGAATTTTCCAGTTATGGTCATCCCACCTACAAGTGTCCCTCCTCTCGGAATTCTCACCCAGACTCGGAATGTTCCTCCTCGTCATGACGATGGCCTGAGTTACCACGAAGAGGACCCATCTTTGGTGGATCAGACTGTCGGAAGCATCCTGGAGACAGTTGATTCTTCCTTGGCAGAAAGAGGCGTGGGTTTTGGTGTTGTTATGGGGCCTAGAATTGAACCTGCACCGTTACCCTCGCCACAGGCGCCGCCGTTGCCCTCGTCACTGCCACCACCGCATTCGCCACCAGCCGAGCGTGTTTACGTGGCTGAGAGAATCCAGAACTTTCAGATCTGGGATGGGGTTCCCATGTACCTCATTAAATGGAGGGGATTCGATGAAGATGAAGACACATGGGTAAGGTAACTGGATTTGCCATTTTCGCCGTTGGGCTTCAAATTGCTCCTCACCGCTCCAATTCCATGCTCAATTGTCGTTATTTAATTTTATTTAGGAACCTCAGGGAACTCTGAGTTGCCCTGATCTTTTGGCCGAGTTTGGGGAGACAATGTCAGACAAATTGGGGATACGGGTTCAGTTACCCCGACCCATGGCAGCTGCAGTACCTCACGCCATGGCCCCTCAGGAATTGCCTACACTTCACCTAACCCAGCACAACAACCAGGCAATTCCCAGCTCTTCGTCCTCTGCTTCAGTAAATTCGCCCCCAAACCCTGCTGCTATTCCACAAGCCGACAATTCCCCAGTTGATTTACTTTCGGCAAAAAAGAAACGGACAGAGTGTGGTGAGTGCTCCACTACTCTCAAGGACAAGAAAGCTCTTCGCCGCCACGTCAAAACCGTCCATGGACAAAAATCTTCTGTTTGTTCCAAATGTGGCTGGAAATTCACCCGCCTTGATGGGCTCCTCGCTCATTCCAGGCGTCACTAATAGCCAGGTCGGAATACAATTTTTGCCATTTTACTTTAATTTGTACTTTTTTTATGTTCATTTTATATAGCTATATCTAATTTTGAGTCTACTCAAAACTATATTTTCACATTAGAGAGCGAATTGACAATCAGCTCCTTTCCTATAAAGTTTGCCATTTCAGGATTCTAATAAAATCAATAGTGTTAAATTGTGTTAAATGTTTCCCAAAAAATTCAGATTTAGGTGAAACGGTCAGAAGACGAAGGAAATTGGGAGAGTGGTATTGTCTCGCTCTGTTCTCTAAGGCACCGAGGGAGGCGGGCAGAATGCATTGGCACCACCACCACACTTCGTTTATTGCAAAATCGATTGCTGAGCAGGAAGGTCACGCCAAGGACGCACGCCAAAACTACAAAAATAAATAAATAAACATGTCATTTCCTTTTTTTTGTGAAAATATTTTTTCCAAATTATTTACCCATTCCCCATAACAGGTATTCGTAAATCCCACCTCCCCCTGCTTCCATTGGTGGGGCCGTAGTGGTAGTCGTGGCACTGGTTGTCGTTCCTGGACTTGGAGTAGTTGGCGGTGGGAGTGATCCACATCCCGCCTCGTCAGGCGGATCTACTTCGTAAATTATTGCACCGTGGACAGTCCCAGTCATGGCACAGATTGTCGTGTTCCTCCCCACCGCTCCATCAAGGACGTAAAAGGAGCAAAGAGCCCGGAGGCATGCAGCGCATAAAAGTGCGAAATTGCAGCCACCTGTAATTTTGAGAGTTGCAATAAATTTCCCTCTAATTGGGAATATTAATAACTTGGATTCTATTAAAATCTTACGCATTGCTGATGTCCAAGATGATCCAAGTCAACTACTGAGAGAATAAGAGTGACTAAATGGGAGTGCCCAGTAAATTTATGAATCATTGTTCTTTGGGTCTTCTTGTTTATCCCGAAAAGATCGGATTTCGCTGATTCAGCGACATTCAATTTTCGAATCAAGAGCGTGCCGCTCGTACATTCTCTAACTTACAAGCTCCACTGTCCCTGGCTGGCTCCCCTTCCCATCTCTCCTGGCTGGCACCTTTGCCCATCTACCCTGGCTGGCTCATTTTCCCATCTCTCGTGGCTGGCTCCCCTTCCCATCTCTCATGGCTGGCACCTTTGCCCATCTACCCTGGCTAGCTCCTTTTCCCATCTCTCCTGGCTGGCGCACTTCCCACTCTCCTGGCTGGCGCACTCCCCACTCTCCTGGCTGGCCCACTACCCATCTCTCCTGGCTGGCGCAGAACCCATAGCCACCACATTTCCGACCATTAATATTCAATAAAAACAGGGCCATGCCCACCGTCGGGAGCATCCACGTGAGTGAACTGAAGGAAATTGTGGACTATATCAAGGGGACTCTTGTCCTCATTGATGGGGGGATCGCAAAAAACGAACTCCTTATTGTTTATGGGCCAAAGGCGATTCGGAAACACTCGAAATGCCGATTTTTGGGACCATGATGATGAATTTCTCAGCACTTCGCTGACGTCACGGGCTCGCTTTGTGCACGTCACCTGGGACCGCTATCAGTTCTTTTTGAACTCGCCCATCGTCTTGGACAGTAAGCGGTTCAACAATTACATTGGTGAGTGAAACTTCTTAACGATTTTTTTTTAATAAAAAAGCTAAAATTGGAAAACTTTAACTCATGCTTCCATGTCCCATCTTTGTTTGGACATGGGCGGACATTACCCAATTTCTTGCAGTTGTGGAGAAACTCTTGGCTATGGATCCCGTAGAACTTTAAAGCCCGCCATCTGGACTGTAAATTTATTCACCATCTTGGATGGAAAAACGGATTCTTAAAAATAAACTCTGTCTCTTAGGGGGGGGGTGTTTAAAAAAATGATTGTTTCCTCGTTTTTTATTTCAACTCCATTTGTCTCCCCCCCCAATCCTTTTTCGGGCCTTTTAATACTACACTTGTGTTTTTGAGAGTTTAATTAAAAATCCTGGCCACAAAATAAATTACCTGCACAAATCAAAAGCGGAGGGGAAGGTTGCCTTGCCCTTTTTCTCGCTTCACTTTCATCTGGGTCGGCATCATTGGAAATCAAACCAAAGGGTCTCCAATTCAAAGGGTTACTGTGTCCACATGTATCCAGGTGTTTCCAAAAGACTGGGTAATGGATTCATTGAAAAACTCCAAATTCATAACTAGGGAGCAAATGCAATCTCATTTGAATAAAAAATAAATTCAAAATTTAATTTGTAGAATTGTTTGATGGTGAAGAAGAAAATTATTTATTTAAATTCCTTTCTGGATAAAAGATGGCGGATGGCGGGGAGAAAATGGCATCTTTCAACTCATCGGTCGGCTCCTTTACACCTTGGAATTTATTTTACACGTTATTCCCACGATAACACTCAAATTAAAAAAAAAACTGAAAGTTCAAATTAAAGAATATTGGAAGAAAAAAGATTTATTTTTACAAGTTGTTCCCACAATAACACATACATTAGAAACTGACAGTTCAAATTCAACAATTTTGGTAGAAAAAGATTCATCTTCAAATTTTCTAATTAAGATTCAGTCTCACAGTCGGAGCTTAAATTACATTTTCGATTTTACATTCCAAATTCCAAACTCACAAAAAAGATTAATATTCAAATTTTCTATTTAAAATCCCGCCTTTGACCCCTCCCCGTTGCCGCTTAATTTACAAAGAAATGCGACAGCTCAATCTATCCCACAGAATATATTACCAACTAGAATGCATTTCCATCCTACGACCCCTCGTCTTCACCGCCGAAATTACAAAGAAATGACAGTTCAATCTATCCTAAAAAATAAATTACCGGCTACAATGCATTTTCCTCCTTGGAATGTTTTCCATCTTCATTTTCATCCCACTTTTCTTTCAAGTACCGCCAACACAACTTCCTGTATAGAATCCCACTGGACCTGAGCAATTAAACCCACTTTCTTTTCCCGGAAGGCTCTCACGACCTCCCTCCAGCCGAGCAGGGACTCTCCAAACTGGAACTTTACATGCGGCTTGACAAGGTCTGGATATGGAATGGAAGAATTCCCAAGTTCGGCCTCAAAGAGGGCAAAGAGTTCGTCGAGATCTTCGGGGAGGTCAAGGTCGAGATGATCAATGTTGCCATCTTCATTTTCGTCCTGCTGCTCATCGCTTCCATTATCTTCGGCGTCACTCACCGCCGGGTTCAGGTCCTCTTCGTCTTCCCAATCTTCTCGGCCTTCTTGTCAAACAATTTCAATGGTCAGACCACCCGGAGATTCGGGTAAATTGCGATAGATTCCCCAGAGCATGGCGACATGTACGGGACACTGAATCGCGATGACAGCCACACTTCAAACCGCTTAATCTTGTATTGCGGGGAAGGCTGCTCGAACCTAGGTAGGTTGAAATTTCCCCAATCTTCTTGGCATGGAAGCTTACCGGAAACGAGCATAAGGTCCCATGGGTTCTCATTGAATTTTTATAAATTCCCAATTGATGACATCGACGGGTTGCCTCTCCAGAATGGTTGGACTGAGAGCGAGGAAGGTCACTTTATTTATTCCTCGGAGGTTGCCGTAATCCCTCCTCCTAAGAAATCCAGAAATATGAGAGATTATCTCTTCAATTTGAAAAGGGTGGTGGATGGTGGGCCAAAGGTCCATCCTGGAGAGTGGGGAGATGGAAAATTCTGGGCATAGGGAACTCTTCTATGTTCCCTATGACTGGGAAAAGTATGAATTTGAGTGGGGATCTTCCTCTGCCCGCTTTCTCTTTAGGGTGGGGAAATAATTGTGGATACACATTTTGCTGTACATTTTGAAGCTGTTCGAAAACGAGTGAACGGAAAGCGATCCAAACTTGGACTGAGGTCTCCGTGTCCAAACAAGACCGAGGAAACTGAAAGAAAGGGAGGCGCTTGAACCACCATCCCCTGTTCCATCCATCCTAGGAATAAGTCCCAGATTTAGGTAAAAGTAGTCCTTTCTACACACCAATTTATTTGAATTCAAAATTAACCACTCACACACATGTACAGAATAACAGTGGGAAATTAAAATTAGACTACAAGTAATACAAGGATAGAAAGAAATTAAACCTTTTTTTTTCCATTTCAATAATTTTGTTGGTATATAAGTTTGTTGTAAAAATTGGTATCCACAATAAAATAAAGAGGGAGGGAATCCAAAACCAAATCAAAGAATCCAGGGGCACCCAGAATAAAAATCAATAATATGAAGCAGATAATGGACAATTGTTACTAACTAAGGGTAACAACTAACTTATTCCCTTTGACGAAATCTTCATTATCATATCACAAATGATATTCGTCGAAGACTTTTTCCGAACACTCAATATTGAACCTGACCATTTAACCTAAAAGTTATTTCGTCCAAATTTGGACAGAAAAAGGGAAGGTGTAGTCTAAATTTTAAGGTGAACCAAAATTTAACGGAATAGCCAAAATATATTAAAGAATCAATTCTCGTCCAAAATTATAGAATTTGAATTATTTAACATAAATATTTCCAAAACCTTGGAAAAATTTTACGCGATGGAAAAGGAGGAGATGTGTAATCAAATACTTCGCAATTTGTATGACTTGATTGACTAAGTTTTGAAAATTTGGCTCCAATAGACCATGTTACACTAGCGTCACGTGACGCAAAAGGCGATGCCAATTGTGTAATGTGTTGGCATTGGAAAGGAGACAACGGGCAAAGGAGGGGCACATGCTTCATTCTCCGTGGAAAAGGAGCATCCGTCAATGGAAAGTAGAAAGTCCCCTGCAGTCCGATTTTAAAATTTCGAACATGGATTTCATTGGATTTTTTTGGCCAAATCCAAATTTTGCACTTCCAGACCCGAATTCTGACTTCGTTGACCCCAAGCGGTGACTTAAAGTGGTCACTTTTGGGATAAAAAAGGGTTCTCCAGACTAGACTTTCACGGCTCCCGGCTCCAGGAGTCGGGAGTCGGACCGGCTCTCGACTCGACTCCCGGCTCGGCTCTTAGCAAAGAGCCGAGTCGGACTAGTCGGCTCCGACTCGGCACCTTCAATATTCAGGAGCCGGGAGCCGCCGAATTTCGGCATTTTCACAATAAAAATCCTCATTAACATGCATAAAAATGGGAAATAAGGGTAAAAAGGGTCGTCTTATCACCATTTCTCCGAGTTAATCCTTCTCTCGTGCTCGAAGTTACTGATAAGGCAGGTAGTCTGGAGAACCCTTTTTTATCTGAAAAGAGATCACTTTAGGTCACATTATGGGGTCAATGGAGTCCGAATTCGGGGCCCGAAGTGCAAAAATCGGATTCGCCCGAAAAAAATCCAACTAAATTCATGTTCAAAATTATAAAATCGGACGGCAGGGGACTTTCTACTTTCCATTGACGGATGCCCCTTTCCCACGGAGAATGAAGCCTTAGCCCCTCTTTTATGCGTTCCTTTGGAAGGAGTGGCCTGAGGAGCCACGTGACTTTAGTGTAACATTGTGTATTGGTGAGAGACGGAAATTTCAACGCCTTCGTCCATTTTGCCACAATCCCAATGTCAATACGAACCATTGACCATAATTCTATTAATTGCTTATAGGAAGAACTGACATAAAACATTTCAGACCTGAAGAATTATGCATTTTGCTTCTAGGACTTGGGAGTTGGATCTACCGAACTACATATTAATTGCTTCTGACATGCAACTAATGAGTTTTGAGCTTTTTGGGGGTTGAAGTGTGACATTAAAATCCTTATATTGTACGTAATTTATAAAAATCTCACAATTTGTACCTCGTATATCTACCTACTTATAAAACGCCGAAGTTCAATTTGTTTAAACCATGCAAATTTGTGTATCATCAATTTAAATTTCAACAGTTTACACTGTAAGAATTGATATAAAAGTGTGGCACTTGGATAACTCATAAGGTGGGTAAGTTGTAGAACATAAACATGTGAAAGAAACGATGGAGTGGTTTGCGAGTGCACGCAAGATGGTAGCGACGGTGATCATTTGTTAATGGCACAGATAATAGCACTCAGGTCTGTTTTATAGTTGTATAACCCTCAAATGTGTTAAATGTGATATGATCAGAACCCATCAATGTTGTTCGGGCTCTGATATGATTGGAATAGCCGTTATATATATATCGGGTAAATAGGCTGGGTTAAATAAAATGATTATAATTTACACTGCTTCCTTGCACGAGAGCACTGCACTCTCTATAAAATTTCATACCAACCATAGGCTTGATTTCGCAGATATATATATTTCTGAGAGCGCCAGCTTCAATTTAGAATGAAATCTGATATCTGAATTGGCTAATGATTATTTCCCACAAAATTGTTAAACATCATCGCATTAAATTAAAACAATCGAACAACAAGCAATGCTTTTCCAAGTAGTATTTCCAAACTTAAGAAAATACGTGTAGCAAAAGCACAAGAAACTTGTTGTGTTAAAAAATTAACGCACGAAAACAGTTGTCTTAAACAATACTGAAATGCCCAAAACAGTTTGCATAACAATGTGCCATGTTTTACTTTGTATGGATTTGTTAGAAAATGTTTCAGTTCTGTATATCTTAAGAAAAATTCCAAGATTTTTCAATGACGATTTTTTAAACACGACGAAAGTTTCTTTCAATCCTTGAGTAAGTACTAAAATTGGGAACTGGATTGATACTCCTTGTTAAGTAAAATATTCTACTGGATTGGTTAACATATTTACTTAAGTTTTTTGTTTGAAACTTCAATACAATTAAATAATATATTAACTTAAAATGAAACTGACCTTTCTGATGATAAACTTCAATTTGATACCATCTTCCATTCTCCTCCTGGTTTCACAATGTAAGAAACCATCTGTTGTAGAGTTAAATGTAGAAAATCCGAGTTTATGAAGTAAACTTGATGACATGCAGGAACTTTTAGGGGCCTAGTAATAAGGTTAAGAAATGTACGTAAGGCAAAAAACTAATTCCAAAGCCTTTGGTTTTGTGGTTTACTCAAAAATGTTGACGCTCAATCATGCTTGTTAATATGCATTGCTGCGTACCAAAAACAACTTTTTGCATGTACGAATGATCAGGAAAACGGCGTCATCACATTAAAGTCAATCGAGACTTCGAGATCGTTGCTATTAATACCTCCAAAAATGAATTTTAAAATAATGAATCCAAATAGATAAATGTGTATTAGCAAGTTCATAGATACTTACGGAGAATACTCTGTTCCGGTGTTCTTCCAATCGTTTTTGTCTCTATGAATTGGAGAGAAACTTCGCCTTCCTATAATCCCAATGTGAAATGTTTCAGTTTCTCCTACGTCCATCGTGATACGCAAGGATGATCATGCCTGTAAAATTGAAACGCAGTTCTAAGGCCGAAGAATATCTGACAAAATTCAAGGACATAAGCAATCAAACTCCACACAAAGTTGTAAAAAGATTTATGATAGAAAGCACCTGTTTAGGCAAAACAAATTTAAGAAAATAGCTGGAATTTTGAATCAATTCAAGCATTATAGAAAAGTACGACATATTGGAAGAAAATGTTCATTTGAAACAAAATAAATTGAAATCAGCAAAATTTCTAATTTTATTAAATGAAACTCACATAATAGTGGAGTTGCTCGTAGAGACACTTGGCGAAAATTTTAAGATGTATCACTTCCCAGTTAGTTTCGAGCAAAGTGCCATGATGTAGAGGAGGAGGATGACCAGACAGGAAGATATCAATTGTCAGGGGACGGTGGACGTGCCGTACCCCC
>JAQIWD010001809.1:0-11069 GCA_034694825.1 Anurida granaria | reverse complement strand
GAAAAGTCAAGGGACTTCTGCAGCTTTTCCGCTGCAGAAATTTTCAGTCGCCTTCTGCAGCTCCCTTTTTGGTCGGGATATGAGGAAAAAGCACATACACGCTGTTTTTCATGAAGAAACTGCTGAGCTGAGTCGGCGAATGAATAGTCATATCCGATTTATTAAGCTTTTACACCTTTCCCAGAGGGAAAGCAAAGTCAAGAGTAGTGAAGGAGACAGGAGAGGTAGAATGACAACGTCAAATTCAATTTTCCTTTTCGTCCGGTTATTACGCAGAGTACTTTTCCCTACTTGTCCTTTACCTAACTTACTTTCTTCCTTTTTGCAAACTGTCGCGTTTACAAGGAAACGAGCATTATATCTGCTGCTTGGCGTTTAGAAAGTATAGCCGAAATTATACATAAACAAGATGGACTTTCTCGTCAATCAGTCGGGTTTTATATATATTTATAACAATGAGAGCGAATCAGCATTTCTATCATGATTAGTAAATTACAACAATCTCACTCACCGAAATCAGAGCATAAATGAAACAGGAGACTCGGCTTACCTTACTCCCAGTATTGTCCACTTTGATGTGACATCTTTTAGCTAATAAGAGAACTAAAATTTTATGAGCATTATTTGGCGAATTATTGACGAGGTATTGGAAGGATATGGAAATGGTGAGCGAGCGACGGTTGTGGATCAATTTCTTATTAAATTAATTCAGTGCTGAATTATAAAAAAAAATATTTTTTTAAAAATTCACAATATTTTTTTTTTCAAGTAGTTAATTGTTTTTTTTTTATATAATTCATAAGAATCCATGTAAAAAAAAATTTTTACGTTGATTTGTTGCCTTTTGCAAGTAGAACTACACCAGAAGAAAAGCGTCCTCGTTTCAGAAGATTGAGAAAGCAAGGGATGTTTGCCCGCTTTTCTCCGATTTGTTTTGATATTCAAATTATCACAAGGTCAGCCAGAAGGAAACCATCAACAAATCAGTTTACACATTTCCAGTTCTTTTGTGTTCAGTTATTTCGTCAATCCTTTGGAACCTACCTTTGTCTCGGGAGTGGCAACGATAATGTCCGGGTGGGACTGGGACGGGAGTCGAGAATCTGGTAGTGAAGACGATTACGAGGAAGAAGGAGAAGGTCAAAGTCAAGGGGAGACATTTGCTGTGGAAAAAATTATACTGAAGCGAGTACTTTGGTCAGGCATCGAGTATCTCATCAAATGGAAAGGATACCCAGAGTAAGTTCCCACGTCATAATATTCTACCAAATTCATGCATTTTGAGCCTAAACCTGCCTACTAATAGGCCCGACTCCCGAAATAAATCACGTTAGGTTCTTGGTGATCTGCCCGTTAAAATAAATGATAATAAACTATTGAGGGTATAGGCCACTTTCCTTACCCTAGTGAGTCCTTGCGTAATTTACACATCGCTCCAATGTATCCTAAATTACTTCTATTTTATTTTTAGGAGTGATAATACATGGGAACCTGCTTCACATTTAGATTGTGATGTACTCCTGGAGGAATTTGAACGGAATTGGGCCAAGGAGCGAGAGGCACCAGTTAGGCCAAAGGTTAATCACTCTGCAGCTGCAGCATCATCATCAACTCCCAAAGATCTTCCAGCGGTAACAAGTGAGGAGCCTGTCGCATCTAATGGAGGGAATACCGCAACTTGCACTGCAACTGCAACAAAACGTCCTGCAAGTGAACTAGATACTGCAGATTCAACCACAGTTACTGTTTCTAAGTCACGCACATTCGCTGTCGCCTCTACGTCCAAGAAGTCAAGAGTTGCCAAACCCAGAATTGAGCAAATTGTAAGTTGTGCCAATTTTATTACCGTTAATTTGCAATCCTAATTAGAGTTTTCATTTCAGATTGAAGATGACAAGCGGCGGGACATCTTGGAAGCAGCAGAGAGGCGTTTCAAGGAGGAGCAACAAAGAGGCTTACAGGACCCTGCATCGTTTGAGCGTTTGAAGGCTCGTAAGGAAGCGATAGAGAAGGCCCAAGAAAAAGTAGAGCGTGAGGGTGGCTTCAACCCTATACTATAACTGTAAGTTGGAAATCATCAAGATTCGAGAGGGGTGTAGTTGAATGGGATCTAATTGCTTCTATGTATATATTTTTTTTTTTTTCATATTTCAGTGGAACGTCAGAAGCAATTTTTCTTGTGATTTCTATTTTCCTAGCAATTCTCATTGAATCTCTTCCCATCTGCTAATAAGTTGAGGAACTCAGATTACAATCAATTCCGGCTCCTACTAACCAATCAATTATTGTTCCCTTTGTGCTAACCATATCGCATTCCCTTGGACTCTCCTTATCTCATTATAGTCAAGTCCAGAAGGTTATGGTATGGCTCTTACAGATTAGTTGTAGTTCCACAAAATATTTGTTTTTGATAATAATTTTTGGTAAGAATATTTTTGCAAAATCAGTTTAGGGAATAGAGACTTCATTCTTAGGGTAACAAAGTAATACAATACGAAAGCCCGAGAATATAAAATTACTTGTGAACAATGTTTTTAGTCATTCATTTGTCTCATTTAATGTTACTACAATTCATATCTTAGCCATCCATTCAGGGATTGTGGAATCGGGAGGATTCGGACAGTTCAAAAGACAATCATAGCAAATTTTTGTTATTCTTTGTGGAGAAGCTTTGGACCTGGACTTTCTTCTGAGCTGGATCTGGAGAAAGTCGTGAAAATGAATGAGATCGAGAACCTTTCTATTGCTCTTGTCCATTATTTCTGGAAAGGAGAATGGGAAGATTGATACCGGACGAAGATTTTGGGAAATGAGGGTGAAAGGAAAATAATTTGAGGCAGAAGGAAAGAATTTGTACGAGAGATTGAATAGAGCACTGATTTCTTTACTTTCCTTCCTTACAGTTCGGTTTCCAAATACTGGAATGCTTAGACATGCTCCCGGTATTATCATCACCATCACGATGAATCAACAGAAGCGAAAGTGGATAGCGAAGAAAACGAGTCATACTCATCAAATCTAGCACCAGCCACGGGTATGTATGAGGCTCCACGAGCGTATCACTTGATAATGCCGCCCTTACCCTCATGACTTATTTTTCTCAAATTTTTTTAGAAGTTTTATGGCAGGGTTTCGATACTCATTCATCAGCCGTAGGCCTTGGGCATTTGGGGAGTCTCGATAGGTTTCAAGGGGGATATTTCTGTAACGGAAGCCTGGAGTCTCCTTATGCATACATGGATCGCTGGAATTCATTCTGGCTTCAAGAAAATAAAATTCGTATTTAGGTGGAGGATTTCGTCACCAATAGACGATATGCTTTCAACAATCAAAAGGGAAAATCGAAGCAAGAACTGGACAATTTAATTTAACAGAATTTTAACGATGAAGGCATTAGGTAACTTCTAAATAAGTAGGCAGCTCTCGTAGTGGTGCATTCAAAACCCTAACCTCAGGTTGGTGCCTCCCAAATTGTCTGCCTAGGTAATGAAGTGCTAACAGCCTATATTGATAGCTAAGTGTTACAACAATTTTTTTGATTCCTAAAGCGATTGACGATTAATAACTTGATTATGGAAACTATGGAAAGGTTGCCTTTTGGTGGTTATTTTCATTGGACTAAACCATGTCCGGGAAATAGGGTCACTTTTTTTAATTTGCTATAAATCCTACACTAGTTAACGAAAATCCACGGAACTATACCCAAGCATACTGTGCCCTCTTCCCTAATTGGAACTATCAGTAATTTATGGGCTTCTTCTTTTTTCACTGATTTTTTTTATTTTTCCTGGAGCCCTTTCGATGACCTCTGTTCCAACTTTTTTTAAATCGACTTTTGATTAATTTTACCAAATTGGTAGATGATAAGAATAACTAGTTGGGTCTCTGATTCCCTGAGTTGTTCAGAGTCCCTCCTCTTACACGATCCCTAAAACGTTTCAATTCGTTTGACCAGCGGCGCTAGGGGCATGTCATTTTTTGTCACAAAATGCAATTTTTTGTTTCGAGACATTTTTTGAAGTCTAATTTTTGTACGCTGTTCCTGTTTTGTGGTAATTCATAAGTTTTATTTTAAGCAATAGCACGACCCCGCAAGCGATGCTCTTTCACATCCAGCGCCGCAGATTTGGTAAACATTTGCGGTGTAGGTGGGAATTGAAGAAAAATTGATGTCAGAAGTATGAATACCAATGAGAAAATGAGGATGAAAGAGCGGAGAAAGCCAACAACGCCATCCGAGCTTACACTTTCTTTCATATAAAATCCTTATTCAACTACCAGCCAACCTTTATCCATCTTGAATATATTTTTCTCATCCTAAGCTCAAGCTGGCTTACTTACTGCTCCCTTTTCGTAGATTATGAATCTGGTAGCAAAGCAGCAAGGCGACAAAGGGTGAATAAAGAAATCAGAGAAGCGGGATAATGAGGATTCCTAGGATTAGATTCGCATCCAATCCAATTTAAGAAATGGAACTGTGTCTGTTTCCTTCTGTCGCTTTCAATCAAATCTCTTGCCATTCGTTTCCACTACCCACATCATCTTACTTTTTATGATTAAAAGTGAAAGTTATAACTATGGAAAATAGGCCTTGGAACCTGGAATAAAATGACATCTTTTTTTCTATTCCCATTATTTCACTTGGCTGAATAAGGATTTTTAACGTGAACACGAGAAGGTATGAAAGGAGTTCAATATGACAAAGAAATGAAAGAGATTGGAGATCATAGTTCATTCCTGAAGTCCTTAGCAGAAATCCTGATTTTACTCGACTAGTTCATGCTGGAATTCACTAGGAGCAGATATATCAGACCGACAAATGTGAACCACCCAACATTCAAAGCTCCATTAACCGTATTCACATGGTTGGGTTTGATTGGTGGAACTTGAGAAACCCAAGTGAGTTCAAGGTAAGTAATACAAATTGTCAGATATCCACAACGGAATATACCGAAATGTGGTTACACTGGGCCAATGTCTACGTGAATTTCCACTTAACAAATTGGAGGTAATCTTTTGCAAACACATAATCCTGGGTAGATGGCGGCGCACCTAATTTAGTGGCAACCACAAAGTTTACCAAAGATTGTTCAAGAGCATCCCGTCGTCTCCTGTAGAGACTTGGTACTACCAAATCACTACGAACTAAGTTGTGGTTTGGTTTGCCATTTTCACGAGACTATAAGCTGTAATTGACAGTTAACTTTAATTGGCATTTCCCTACGAGTATAGGTGATAAAAATCCAGACTACAAGAAGTTTAAGTAAAATTGGAAGCTTCAGAGGTATTTCTAAATTATTTATAAAATGGAGTCGACATGGTTTGTTGTCTTCCTGGGTTGTCTTTGTATACTTCCAACCATCGAGAGTAGTATAGTTCTCGAGAGCGAGAATGTCACAAATTGGGGGGAATGGGGGCCCTGGGACAGCTGCACAAAGGGAGCCTTTGCTTCAAGTTTTAGACTCCGGACTGAAGAGCATCATGCCTCTGTGAAGCTGGACGACACAGGGTTGAATGCGATTGAATTGTTCTGCACAAAGCCTGGATCCAGTGACCCACTCGGCGGAATTACGAGTAGTGAAGGGGACTTTGGAGATTGGGGAATCAAATTCCGTTGCGACGCAGGTCATTTCGTTGAAGGATTCCAATTACGCGCCCTTGAACCACAAGGTGGCTCCAAAACCGGTAGTTCCTTATTCGGAACTCGGGATGACTACGGGGCGACGAATCTCCGAATATTCTGCGGTGGAGAATCCGAACCCCTGGAAGGCGATGGACTGGACAAGGGACAATGGGGAAGGAAAATGAAATGCCTCACCAACCAACATGTCTGCGCCATCCGAACGCAGGTAGACTTTCCTGAGGAACGTTCTAAATCCATATGGAATCGTATGGCTGATGCGAGATGGATTGGATATGGAGGTAAGCATTCGAGCCAGTCCACTTTTTGACATTACTCAAATGTACTGATCTTGGACATTTCCTAAATAGATTACACTGGTATGAACAATGTCAGGATGAAATGCTGTGATGTTCCAAATCCAGGGACCGAATGCACACCTTCGGATGCGTGGGAAAAAGTCTTGTCCTGTGACGCCACGTTTAGGACATCTTGCAATTAATTGTAAATTTGACAAAAAGATTGGCGTAAGTCAGGGAAGTTCTGCATCATCTGGAACATCGCAATCAGAGGGAGGGACAACTGGTGGAAGCCAAGGGATTGGGATTGCCGTATCCGCACTTGCTGCTAATTTTGGAGAAAATTATAGTAAGAGCAAATCCACTGGGCATGATTGGAGGCATGAAACTTCAGGGACATGGAACACAGAATCCACGACCGCTTCCGAATTTGTCGTCCAACCAGGGCAGATGAGTGAACTGGGACAACTCGTTGGGAAATGCGGGGACTTTACTATTCGTACCACTAATTTTAAAGTTACTGATTACGACAAGGATGGCAACCTTCTGGGATGATGATTCAAACTGGACAGAGCAATAAAATTGGTGTTTTAAGGAACTGAAGCCTATTATTTAGATTAAGAAAATGCAGGGGCTACCCTTAATTTGAGGAATTCGAGGAAAGTACTGAAAACGCAATTACGGAAAGTGTAGTAAATGCAGAAAATGTTCCTAGATTAAAGCAAATTGAAACCGTACGACCCGGAAGGAAGTGACTGTGAGATAAATACGCCCAATTCAGTTGATGCTCTTCATGAGAACAAACTTTTTTATAGGGGTCTTTCCATGTTATAGAGGATGAAAATCGTTAACCCCAAGAGGTGACCCCGAGTAGCTGGTCACTTCCGGTGAAATTGAAAATCCGGAAACAGGATTGGAATCGGTCCACTACGGTTCCGGAATTATAGAGACCAGATGGATGAAGGACAGACAGCTACGCTAAGCAAAAAAAAAGACAAGACAATAGACTTAAGCCAGAACAACCCCGTGAATAACGGGCCTGTTCTGTTTTTGGTGAAAGTTTGGAAAATCAAGCAAGGTGCGAGTTTTCCGTTTTAGTGAATATCTCAATCGGTAATGTTTGGTTTGATTCCTACGTGCTTACAATCTTAGTTGTTGCAGCTTTAGGTTTAAAATTTGTCCTTAACATTTTAACTCTTAATCTTGCGACATTGCATTAATAAACTATGCTTTTCTCTAAGGTTTATAATAATATTTGTGATACGCAATTAAAGCAGTAACTTTAGAACGCAAGCAAATCAATTAAGTTAACTCTAGGCTGAGTCATTTCCTCCGGAAAGAAACGGACCAACCTATCAAAAATTTGACTTCGCTTGAGCAATTGAGCGTCCTGGCCAGCTATCAGATTTTTTGCTCCAATCTGATCCACAAACTCCGTGTTGCTTTGGAAAAGAAGGTGGGAGAGTTTCTGAAACTGCAAAAACAATTTGATCAATTTATTGTTCTCCACCAGAGCATTTTTGTGATATCGACCACTCACATCTTTGCTCTGAACTGGGTCACTGTGGTTCACCAATTCGCTGAGTGATGTTTGCAAATATCGTAAAGCCCCAATCGAGTCTGATGTTACAAGCTCTTCAAAGCGCTGTTTTCTCAACATGAGCCTGCACTCGAGTAGAACATCACTTTTGGCAGGCCGCAGTAGCCTTAGGTTCCAGAAATCATCTAAACGTAATTTCGGATCCTTCGTACGCCCCGGGTTTCCTCCAAAAAGGTAGTGAACCTGCGAGTGAATGTAAAGTTGTAATTCATTGAATTTAAGTCGAAACCATTACAACCCAAGGTCTTCTATTTTACGTTACCTTTGTATTCTGGTCATAGACTAGCTGATGGGCGAATCTAGGATAAGGTTCGACAATTTTGGACGATGGTTCACTCAACCCTACCCCGTCATTCTTGTAAATGCACGACCAAGTGTTCCGACGAATATCATAAACCCAAAACGTGTTCTGCACCTGCACGCTCTCATCCCGCTTGTCTTTGTCTTTCAATGAGCCCTATGTCAACAGATAAATGTCAAAATATTTTATGGCATATTGGCAGAGAATTGATATTCAACTCCTTACAGAGAATACATAAATTTCATTGAGATCAGTGTCTATTGTGGCTCTCTGGGTAAAACCAGCAGACGGAGTATCCATAACTCCTTTTGTACCGTCAGAGATGATCTCAATTTCATCTCTGTCTACATCATACGAGAAGAAATCATTCAAGCATTCTCGGGACCGTTGGCCAGCAAAGATGTAAAGTTTTCTCAATCCCTGCAAGAGTTATAACATACAGTTAATACAAATCTGACTGTGGTTACAATCCTAACGGGAGGACACGGACAAGTATTTGGTTTTCTATTGTACCTTATGAAAAAGCATGGAGTGACCAACTCTGGATCTAATGGTATCAGGAGATTTGCGTTCTGAAGACACGTCAGATCTGTAAAACCGGACAATTCCAGCTTATTCGCAAAAATTGTGAAAAGTTGTTCATCCTGCACTCTTACCTAAGAAGAGTCCACGTATTTGTTGGGATATGATAGGAATAGAGTCCCGAGTATATGAACTCCGAATTAGGGGCAGCGAGAGACAAGGTAGAAGGGCTCAATGGATCTGGGAATCGTATAATCTCCTCATCCCTGTCTCTGGAATTTTGAGCATTTGGCAATGCCTCGGATATCCTGTAGCGAACAAGAAGTCACTTCAGTTTTTGGAATTAAATCGTGTTTAAAGTCATAAGAATAATTATTAAAGAGACATGCTTTACTTACCCTATCGTACCAGCAATTATCCTACCGCCGAAAACATAGATCAAGCTTTTCTCTACGTCGATAGACATCTGGTGGTCGAAGATTAGTTCAGGTCCACCATACGCGTGCGTGTCGTCCGAAATTAGGGTCCATTTATTGGAATCCATTTCATACAGGTAAAAATCACTCTGGGGAAACAAACCAAGTTCATTAATTGATAGTAAACCGGTTAGAAACGCCGTTAAAGAAGGGTGAGCAACAGATGCTAGAATGCATCCTGATCAGAAAGTGAAACGTAAACTGGACTAGCAAACCCCGCGACACCCAAAATACTTTGCTTTCTGTGGAGCTCAGCTGAAATAGCTTCGGCTCGTTGTGATAAAGACAAAAGACAAATGTTTTTTTTTAATAGATTCTTCTTACCTTCATTTCAGAACGACTAGGAAATTGAGAATCCTGAAACCTGCCGAGCGTAAAGATTTGTCTCCTCTCAGAATCCAATATCATTCTATGGCAACTCCTCGCTGAAGGACCACCCTGATTTAGTAATTTTTAAATCAATTTTTGTTGAACCTGTAAGAATGCCAACACTTTCGTAAGAGCTTTTAAGCTACCTCATTTTCTGTATTTTCGCTGATAAGTGTCCAAGTCCCAAGCGGAACATTAAACGACCAGAAGTCTGCTAACTCTTGGTGACCATCCCAACCCCCGAAAAGATAGATCTGCTCCGTATCCATATCGATGCACATCTGGTGGCCACCCCTCATCCTACAACATCCAAGGTTATGTGGTTAAAAGCGGAAACTTGTGTAGGATTAGGATGGGAATAATAAAATCGAGATTTCGATTTCAAAATTTATCAATATAGCGTCTAAATGAAGTAGCATCAGTGCAACCGAGTTAACTCAACAGTAACACTTACCGTGGTTTCAGAGGAATTCGAAGTTCCTCCATGGGTTCTAGTTCCGAATCGGCAATTATTTGGTGCCAGACGCCTTTATAGTCTTGTTCCATTATAAACTTGTGGAATAATTGGGATTCGGATGAATCTTCCAAGAACTTTTCAGCACCTTCGAAGTCACCCTTTAGTACCAGCATATCATGCAGTTCAGTAATTTTCGGATGTTCTAAGTAAATATGACGAAAAGTTAGAGTTAAGGCCTAAAGGCCTTCGTGCAAAAATGAACATTTCTCACCTAACTTGACCTTGGTTTTGTTTTCTAGTGCAGTGAAGGCGTCCAAATAGTTATGATCCCTCAAATGTTTCAAGCACACACGTATTGCTTCTCGTTCTTTGAACTGTCGATGAGTTGCAAAATTTAATTTCTGACTCAGCACGTGGAAACAAATCTGATGAGTGTTGGCTTTTTACTTACATCGTTGAATGTGGTAATTCTTGGTCGCACAATGTCGTAATCGTCAATTCCATGGATCTCAACGTACCAAATACTAAAATTAAATGAAGGGCCCCACGATTGTAATGGAACAATCTTGAGATACCGGCACGGGAAAACGTATCCGTTGATTCTGTGGTTCAAGGCAAAGGTTTCTGCGTAGGAATCATTTTTCAGTCCACTAAAAACATAAGTTAAAATTTTTTGGATAAATTGACTCACTTGAAACTCTGTTGGGCTCGCCACATAAATATTATATCAAAATATACACTATTAAATTACCTTTCAACTAATTCCGTCATGTTTTCCTCTGTAAGCCCTGCGTATATCTTGAATTTCCTGACGTTGCAAACATGTGGCTTATCTAATTTCCCGAAAGTAATGCTCTCTAGAATGGAAATCTTCTCCAGCTTTAGTATCAGGAACTGCGTAAATATACCCGTTAGCAAGTAGAAACCTAACTAAACCTAACTTGTTAATTTACACATTTACCTGAGGTGGAGTGCTTGAACCAGACGACCACCTTGAGTTTGGATCCCATGGTTTGTCCTGTAGGATGTGCCTACCAGGTAAGATATAGTTAGAGTAGTTTAGAAATGACCGTAGTGACAAAGGGACGATTAACAAAGAATACTTTTCTTGAGCGTGACTTACTCTGGGAAGTAAATAGAGGAATGACTTGAAGACTTGCAAATGGTGTATGACAACTTGGTGCTATTTTTGGGGAAAATCTCGCTGAAACTGTCTCCTTCCTTTTCCATCTTCGTATTACTAACTACTTAATCTAAACCCTGCCGAATGTAACTGACTACCTTTCACTTTCACGAATTAGTTAACCTAAATACAATAAAAATGATTAAATTATGTAAAAGTGAATCCACTCCTCCTCGACTTTTGACTCAACAACGGCGAATGGGAGAAGCCGCGCTACTGAGGTGAGGACTCATCTGCCCCCC
>JAQIWD010001808.1:0-11073 GCA_034694825.1 Anurida granaria | reverse complement strand
ATTTTGGCTATTTTGGACGATTTTGGATTCCGGAATCCAAAATTCCTATTTTGGAATTCTTTTTTCGTACCCTGGGTTTGGGTAGTGGTTCTTCTCTGGTTCCCCTCCTGCCTGCCTAACCAGCTTAAGGCTGCTTCAGCTGATGATGGTGCTCAGTTCAACTCAAGCTCACTCGAGTAACTCGTGTTTGCTGACAAGTAAAGTACATTTTGCGGCAATACATCATCACATATGACAGCAATAGTTTGAGTTTAATTGGATTCTTTAGCATCCTAATTAATCCCTTTCAATTGTTTAGCTGGGGCAGTCCAACAGCATTTTAAATTGTTCAAAATGAGTAGGACGTGTAACGTATTTAGGACATGTCTAGCTAATTTCCAACACAGTCGGAATTGTCGACCGTCGAAGCAATTAGTTCTAGGACGACCTTATTCTGTCACGACAATGACGCTGAACCGGTATAAGATAATATCTCAATTTATTTAGCTCCTCTGATGAAGTCTTGATTGGATACCTAATTCTATTTTTCGTTTTGTTGTAGAAATCTTTTTCGGGGATTTGGAAGCAAAGTCTTGTCCCCAGTAAAACATTCACTGGAATCTAGAGTTATATCCAGAAGAGGTTATGCATCCTACCCAGATCATGTTGCTGTGAATCTTCCTGCCCTGTCACCGACCATGGAATCCGGTACAATCATTAGCTGGGAAAAGAAAGAAGGTATTAATTATATTATGGGAACTAAAGCATGCGAGCTAACAGCAGATTTAGACAACTTGAACTCTGATTAACTTTCCAGGTGATAAATTGAACGAGGGCGACCTTTTAGCTGAAATTGAAACGGATAAAGCCACAATGGGATTTGAAACTCCTGACGAAGGATACTTGGCCAAGATCCTTATCCCTGGAGGAACGAAAGATGTGCCAATAGGGAAGGTAAAACTCCCTACCACCCAGTTATGCAAAATACGGTGCTAAATATTGTCATTTCCTTTTTGTAGCTGGTCTGTATCATCGTGTCCAACGCTGACGACGTGGCCGCATTCAAAGACTACGTAGACGAAGGTAGTCCGCTCATTCCTCCGTCAAAAAGTGCTTCGGCTCCTTCAACCACTACTGCTGCTACCCCTTCCAAGCCTCCTCCACCACCAGCCGCGCCACCGTCGCCATCTTCAGTTCCGACTCCGGCTACTGGGGGTAGAGTATTTGCATCTCCATGGGCCCGAACGTTGGCTGCAGAAAAAGGAATCGATCTCACGGTACTTGTGCATAAATTAATTAAATTATTCCAGGCCAACTCTAAGTCACCTGTTTCTCTCTCAAGACAATTGGAATAGGGTCAGGAATATTCGGGTCGATAAAAGCATCAGATTTGGAGGGTTTCTCTGGAGGTGTTACCACAACCGTGGGAGCTCCTGCCGTCGCCACTGATGTAGGTGCTTCTTCGTCTCCTTACGTTGATATCCCAATTTCTAATATCCGGAACGTCATTGCAAAACGCTTAGTCCAATCCAAGCAGGTAATTCGAACAAAATGTCTTCTACTTTTTGGGGCATTAAGTTCAGTTGCTCGTCAACATGTTGGTGGTAAACTGTGACTATTTTTGTTCCTCAGACGATTCCGCACTACCAGTTGACAGCAGAGATTGAGATGGACACTGTTCTCCAGTTACGGGCGCAATTCAACAAGCAGTTATCCCAGGACAATGTAAAGCTCTCCGTAAATGATTTTATCATCAAGGCCGCTGCAATGGCCTGTCTGAAGGTGCCAGAAGTCAACTCATCTTGGATGGACAGCGTAATTCGACAGTGAGTTGGTTCTCACAGTGGATTTCAGAGTTAATTTTAATTGTCTTATCCTTCATTTTAATTTCATTTGTAGGTATAATACGGTTGATGTGAGCGTAGCAGTGAGTACTGAAAGGGGCCTCATAACACCTATTGTGTTTGGGGCTGAACGAAAGGGGCTCGTCGAAATTGGAGTCAACGTGAAAGAATTGGCCGCTAAGGCTCGGGCTGGGAAGCTTCAACCTCACGAATTTCAGGTTTGCACAAGTGCTTATATCCCTCGAACTTTTCAGTGCAGCGAAATACTCAATTTGTACTTTTTTTATGCTGATTCTTTCCAGGGGGGTACTTTCTCGGTGTCCAACCTTGGGATGTACGGAATCCACCACTTCTCTGCCATTATAAACCCACCGCAAGCATGTAAGGAGTTGTTAGTTTTGCTTGATTCTTAAAGCACATATATATCTGCCTGCTTACTATATACCTTACATCCTTACTTTATGTGACAATTTTGCAGGTATATTAGCCTTGGGTGGCACTTCTCAAAAGATGGTGGTTGCAGACAACCCCAAGGGGTAAGGATGATCTTTTCTTGAATCAATTGTGTGAATGGCGAGACAAGTACTTTAGTTCATAACTCATTTTTCCTGCTTTTCAGATACAAAAGCGTAACGGTCATGTATGCCACCATGAGCTGCGACCACAGGGTGGTTGATGGAGCCATCGGAGCACAATGGCTCCAACATTTCAAGTCATTTCTTTCGAATCCCGCTGCCATCTTACTGTAAACTGTTGCCTGCCTGCTTAACGATTCATATTTAAGTCAAACTGCCGCCTGTGAAAGTGTCAGCCAGCGTAGCCTGCTCAAAGTGTTCGGCTCCAAAGGGAATTGGTAGTCAACAAGTCAAATAAAAAACATGAATCACCGCAACATTGGATTATACTAGCAATGTTTTTATTACTCCAAAGCTTGGTTGTGAGCTCATAGGCGAGCTATTTAGCGCAACTAAGGTCTTAGTATCCTAAATTGAATTCTTACTGGCTGAGGAGTTAGGTAGGGATTGGGAGCTCTCTGGCAACGGTGACGAGAATCTCACTAGTTTTCAATTTCCAGTTTTTGATGTCCTTACTTATTTTACACCAAGATTCCCCGTGATGAGGTTCCGCCATCTCGCATCTCTTCATCAATTCCTGCTGGTTGACCTGAAATGATGGAAATATTACCGGCTGTTCCAGAAATTTCTTCAAAAAAAATAATACATTTAAAGTGAATTTAAGCTCGGGGCCTTACCTCCGTTCCATGGAGTAATTCGAACTTGTAGAAATACGCCCAAGCGTCCCCAAAATCAGCGTCAATTTTCAAAGTCCGATTGAACCATTCTCGGCACTTACTCATTTTTCGCTCACACCAAAACAATTTGGAAACAGCGAGCAAGACGTGAGCATCGTGTTCGCACTTCCGGAGAGCGTCGACACTCTTCGTCTTCCGCTGAGCCTTGTTTTCCATGAAAATGGCCTCTGCCCAAAGGATTCCAGATGTAGGGCACTCTTGAATGGCTAAAGAATAAAAAATTAGCGTCAGTTTAAATTATTTTTGTAACTTCCAAAGCTCAAGCCCATGTTTTACCTTTAGCCAAAAGAGTTCCTGCATTGTCCTTGACACCGCCCCTGATCTCAATCCGAATTGACTCGAGCCAGAGTTGGTCATTTTGTGGATTCCGAAGGCGTGCCTTGTCCATGACCGAGCGACATTTGATGAGTTGTCCTCTCCTTTCCTCAATCCGTGCTAAGAGGAGCCAAAGTGGAATGGAAGCTGGGGATTTCTTGGTCCCTTGATGGTAAGAAGCTCTCGCTTCCTCTACGTTCCCCTGCTCATCCATAATTTGACCTTTCATCATCCACAACTTTGGATTATCTGCATAAGTTTTTAGTCCCTCGTCCAGGAGGACCAGCGCCTGCTGAAAATCGTTGAGAGCCCATTCCAGCTTGACGCTCTTGATGACCACCCTGCAAAGTAAGGCAGGGTAAACGGTGAATTAATTTAGATCACAATTCCTTATATAAAACGATATGGAAATATCATACCTTGCAGTTGGAGCGGAAGCACGAGCTCTTGCCAACAACTTCCTCGCTCTGTCATGCTCGTTGTTCTCAGACTCCAATTTCACTGCAGCCAACCAAATCTCTTCGGAATTTGGGTTCGCTTGAAACGCCAATGACAGGATACTTCGAGCTGCTGGGACATCGTCCTAGGAAACACATTAAATTAAAACACTTGTCAGTTCATGCAATGAGTCATCGCTGAAAGGTGAAAAGGTTAACTTACCGCCAACCACTTCGACTTGGCCCCCATAAGCCAAAGAACTTCAGCCTTGGGACAATTGGATACAGCCTTCTGGAGCAGATTCTCAAGACTGTCCCGATCTCCATGTTGTTTTTCAAAGTATGCTGCCTGTTTCCAAATACCCTTCTTTGATGGGAACACGTTGAGGGCATGTGAGAAAACGGCACGCGCACACTCAATGGCTCCCTGCAATTCAATTACATTGAATTCTTGTAAGATAATTCGGCTTGACTTATTGAATTTTAATTACAAAAATGAATCTTACCTTGGCAGCACAGTTCTCAGCATCCTCCATCCAAGTCTCTTTCCGTTCTTCATCTTCCAGCCCGTGACCAATCATAGCTTTCACAATGGCCCGACATGTCAAGTAAGACTGGGCCTTGTCACATTCAATTGCATCTTCCAACCATTGATCTCTGGTTAGCTCTACTCCGTTTGACGTAAGGGAACTAATTGCCCTCTCAACAATTTTGTCTACCATGTGAGTATTTCCATTGGCTTCCTCAAGTTTTGCAGCCGTAATCCAAATTAAGCGATCTGTTGGGATATTCTGGCGAGCCTTATTTAGAACCTTCCTAGCGTTCTCGTAAGTCTCCAACCTGGAAAAAGACAACCGGAATGCGTTTATAGAAATCACCATTTTCAGCAAATTACAAGTTACAAATTAACGAAGGCGTTTTTGATTACCTTGCCAAAGCAAGCCAGAGTTCAACACTCGTTGGGCAACACTCCACAGCTCTCCCAAGTAGGATTCGAGCATCGTCCGGATTCTCCAACTCCACAGCCGCCTTCCACAGGCGTACACTGTTTGGAATGTGCTCCAAGGCCTTCCGAAAAACCTTCTTCTTGGCCTTGGTTTCCAATTCGAGATCAGCAGCCCTTGCCCAGATTCTGACCGATGTGGGAATGTGTTTCACAGCCTGTGCGATGATACTCTTGGACACTTCCGGTGGTTGCAACCGAGCTGCCTCTAACCACAAGTCTTCTGAATTTGCATTCACTTCGCATCCCTTCATGATCAAGTTCCGAGCCGCTTGGATTTTCCCAGTCACTTCTTCTAATCGAGCAGATGCGATCCAGGCTGGCGGATGATTAGGGTTCGTTTCACGAACAGACTTTAGGAGGAGACGGGCTTTTTTAATGTCGCTGAAAAATGAATAGAAAAATTTGATTAAAGTTTGAACAAGAGGAACAAAAAAACA
Organism: Anurida granaria; assembly: GCA_034694825.1. Lineage (NCBI taxonomy): Eukaryota > Metazoa > Arthropoda > Collembola > Poduromorpha > Neanuridae > Anurida > Anurida granaria. The sequence continues at coordinate 5,743 of JAQIWD010001808.1, read as the reverse complement.
ATGCAAAGAAAGGTAAAGGTCTACTTGATGTCGCCGCCATAAGTTGGGATCATAGATTGGAGATCAGTGAGGTATCCTTTAGGATCAACGACTGTTTGCCCAGTGACAGAGTCGGATACTTGACCCAGTTTGACATTCATGAGAGTATTCCTTGCCTGCCCGATCTTTCTCAAGTCAAGATCCCCAGCGGGTGTGTTCATGCCTGTAAAACCAGGAAAGAATAATTTATTGCAGTGAAAGAAACAATTACGACGAGAGTCGAAGCCGAGTCAAGTTATGGTTATTTTTATGTTTTTTCTACCTGGGAAAGCAGAGGCAAGACCAGATGTAGGGTCAATTGTAGTCACATTCTCACCACCCAAATTACGGGCCAAAACTGTATCCGGTAGTGGGGTAAATCTAAAAGGAAGACAGAATGAGCGTGATTAGAGACTTAATAACAAGCAATTTTCGCTTAGAAGTTCATTTACTTTTCTGCCCGAGGATTTCGTTGCTTTTTGTTTCTGGAATCTCCAACTTCCGGAATACTGTTCCACTCATCCTCACTGACATTTGAAAGGGCTCTTCGTAAATCACTAAACTGTTGCTGGATCTTGGGTCGCTCTTGTCGAAATCTTTCCAACACCACTAAAGAGTGAACAAAACCAATTAGTCGCCATTGGCCATTCATCACTTCCTGCTTCGATTTATTTCATCTTTCTAACCTTTCAACTTTTTCTCGCGATAATCCTTCCGCTTTTCATCCATGCGCTGATCAATCTGTTCATAAATTTCATCAGCCTCCTCGTCGTCCTTGTCATACGGATCTTTATTGAACAGAGAGCCCCCGTATCCGGAAAACTGTTCAAAATCGATGGTATACGAGATGCATATCATGAACATCGTAAACATTGTTAAAAGAAGATATTTACCTCGTCATAATTAGAATCATTCAAGTCCTCTTCTTCCTCTTCTGCCCTTTCCTCGTCTTCCTTTCCCGAACCAGGTTTCTTACGCTTGTTCGGAGGAGCATGGCGATCATCTGAAACGTCTGTTGCGTCACGGGCTGGTCCAATATCCGATCGAGTTGTGAATCCAGTCGCTCTAAAATTGGATTATAAAAGTGTAGTAAGTTGGTGTAATTGATCAGTGGGCATCATAACCAAAACTTCTTGGGTTCTTACCCTCTACCAACACCAGCAACGTAACCAGAGGGGGCGGCTGTTCCGATAAAATGCTTCTTCGGTTTTGAAACCGGTGCAACAGGCATTGCAGGGACCGACATGGTAGTTATGTCACCTTTATGTTATCAGGTGACCACAAATTATTAATCACACTCTGCAAACAGATGGAAATAACCGGATTAACTGTAAGAGTTACAAGTTACTTGACTGTTAATTGATCGACAAGTTTCGAAATGACAACAAACAAACAAACAACCAACAACATGCATCAAACCGGACGGACGGACCGAACGAACTGAACTCAGAATTACATGTCGAATTTCCCGCGCAAAACTTTTAGTTTTAGAGAGATGCCGACATCCACTGAACTCCAGCAAACAACCAATAACGTTGAGTCAGCATTGTTGGTTGTAACTTAATTTTTAATTGATTAATTTCATTAAACTTTTGCTGTTGGATTCACAAGAAATGGAAGACGGTTAGGTAAGCAGTAGCGCTGAGAGTACTTCAAAGGCGTGATGGTTGTCCTCCAGCGACGACATAGTTTTCACCGGTAATAAAAGAAGCGTCCTCCGAAGAAAGAAAGGACACAATCCCAGCAATATCCTCCGGTGTCCCTAGCCGGCCTATTGGAATTTGTTCCAGCATCCTGTCAACTACTTCCGGAGAGGCAGTTATCTAGGATAAAATAAAAATAATGAAATAATTCCCCGTGAGAATAAGATGGTATCTGAAATTTTGCATGCTTACGGCATCGCTAAACTTAGTCCTTATAATCCCAGGTGCTACGCAGTTGACCCGAATATTGTCAGAACCGAGTTGCTGAGCGAGTACTTTTGTGAGTCCGAGAAGGGCGGTTTTACTTACAGAGTATGCACCCAGAACCTGAATCAAATGAACATCGCAGTCATTGATCCACATCTACTCAAGCAGCTCGTATTATAAAGTGTATCCATACCTGGAATGGTTGAAAACCTGCGATTGATGAAATGAAAGTAATTGATCCACCCTTCCGTTTGAGCATGTATGGATAAACTTCCTGAGAGAGAAGAAATGCGGCCTTGACATTTATCTCGAAGATCTTGTCCCAGGCAGACTCTGAGCACTAAAAGAAATTGAAAGTGACGGGTTAGTGGAGACTGGAGAGACTGTGGAGTAAGATTGTGCGAATACTTCAAGTGCAGGTCCCATGTGTGGATTTGCAGCAGCGTTAGAGATAAGGATGTCAATCCCACCGAAATCTTTTACTGCTTTCTCAATCAACCTCGTCCGATCCTCCTTATTCCCAACGTGGCATCGAACTCCACCAAAATGGCCAGCGGGAATGCCAGCCTTGGTCAGATCTTCCAAAGCTTTCTCCACGTTGGCAGATTTGCGACTACTAATCACGACTTTGGCTCCATCCACGAGCAACCTCTTTGCAATTGCAAAACCGATCCTGTGAATCAAATGTTAATCAATTTCCACTTCATAACAGTGTCGGTGTCCAATAATTACCCTTCAGTAGAAGCTGTCACAACTGCAACTTTCCCGTTCAGTTTCCCATTTCCGGAAGCATTCGAAGACAAAGTTCGATTCAGCAGAAGCAGCGGTGGTCTTACGAGTTTGTACATTGTGCATAAATATTCACATTCACACAAAACGCTGCGAATAGAATTGAGTGAAAATTGTTACTTGACCCTGTTATGACCTGTACCCTGTGTCCCTCAATAAAGGTCGAGTTTCGAGTGGAGTGTGAGTTTAGGTATTTCTTGTTGACCTTTGTTTTTGTATTGGATGTCAACAAGAGATTTCCCGCTAGAAAAAACACTTTCCCCAAGTTCACCGGATAAATCAACGATGATTTGGTCTTGGTGGATTAATCTACATTATTTAACGGGATCCTTAAATCAACCTTGACCTTTAACCTCCTCTGTGTGCTTTGTCAATTTCAAGACTTATCCATTTACCCCCATCCTTGGCTGGCAAGTGGAGCATAAGATCAACATATCCCTGGGTTTCCCTCCTTGCACGCCTGTGGAGTGAAAAATCAAGTGTCCTCGGCCCCTTGTAATGGGAATTCTCATTAGCATGGGCGGCCGAGGACCCTTGATTTTTCACTCCACGCGCGTAAGGAGGTAAATCCAGGGATAATAATTCGTAAAGCTCACTTCGCTGGATTTTAAAGCGTAGTAATTTAATTTCTACAAGTTTGTGTTTGTATCGCTCGCCGATCGTTTACAATCAGTGTGGTACCTTCCAACAACGGGTATCTACTTTGGTAGATTAACATTTGTATTACTCATCTAAGGACTATGTTTGGAGTTTAGGAGGCTTTTGAAAGGGATTCGATGACTTTGCCAACTTCCTGTGCTGATTTATTGGCCAGTAGGACACTGTTTTCTTTTCCTTGACCTGAAAAATCGAATCTCTTGTCAGCTTTGCATTGCTTTCATTAAAAACTTGCCAAGAGAGGGTGTCCTTACCATAGCGAGCATAGACTTTAGGTTGCACATTCGAGCATTCCCGAATTAGAATTGGAAATGTTGGATTTGCCGTCTTCGTTGGGACGTATTGGGTTTCTATCCAGTCCCTATAACAGGTGAAAACAATTCTTAATTCATTGAACAAATGATGACAGAAAGAAATGCCAAAGAAAAGTGGACAAATAATCATTTACAAATCCAAGCTTACCGAACACCCTTGGAAGCGGGTGACTTTTGGCAAAGGTGAATCCTCAACTCCCGAATCGCTGCTCCGAACTTTGACATTTCTGATTGCAATTTATGAAAACTTTAGTTGCCTTTCACCTTTGAAAAAATTAAAATTCTAAAAAGTTTAGCCCAAAATTCTTTTTATTTAGAAAACCGTTCAAAACTGTCTCCCGCTTGTCTCACTTTGCCCAACTTTGGACCAGTTAACATGCTTTCTCCGATTTTTTTCCGATGAAAGTGAAAAACGATTAATGAGAATAACACATTTTAAAAAAATAAAAAATTTTGTATAAGTTTATTGTATCCTCGAGCAATACCAGTTGCTCCTAACTAATTGTGTGTCATAGGAAAGTCCTTGGGTGATCACAGCTTAACGATCGCTGGAAATTAAGGATTATAACTTTCACCAGTATGGATCTTGAGAGTAGAGAAAGGCAAGTTCATAAGGAACAATTGTATCTCCCCGTCCAAAGGAATTGTGACACATTTGACAGAACCAACGACAGAGTTGACCCAGTTGACCCACATGAGCCTGAGCAACGAGTGACCCTGAATGACATTCCGAATGAGTATGAGAGTCCACCATTGAGATCTAAAACAAGAAATAAAGCGTTCATGTGAGACTCCAAAAATTTATGTTTCCACAAGTACCTTGTCTAATTGTGATTGGTAAATGAACAGGACCGATCGGGCATCAGCGATTAGGATTATGAACAGGTCGGATGCTTCCTTCTTGTCATGAGGTGGATTGTGGGTCCAGTCAAATAGCGGTGGCTCAATGGTCTCTGCAAAGGATTCCCCTAGTGGAGTCATCACTGTAACGGTTTTCTGAAAAAATAAAATTTCATCAAGCGAAGTAATTACATAAAATTGGAGTACAACTTTATGTAACGAAGTGGTGATCTTCGTTTGTTGGCGTACTTGACCTAGTGTGACTTACGGCCGACCATTCAATTAAGAATGGAAACTTGTCGCGAACGGCGTGAAGGGCTTCAGGAACATTGAGGTTGATATGCGTAAGTTGGTGGGCCTTTCGTAAGTTTTCATGGATTTCATTCCCATCGACGATCGCTTCGGCTAGAGAGGTCACCAACATGCGACTCAACGGTTGGTCAATGTACCCCCACAATTTAATTCCGTAGTCATCAATCCTTCCGGCTAGGAGCACTGCAATCAGAGTACAGGCGTTCGAACCTCGAACCCAAACAAATTCGAATTACAGTTAGTTAATTACATTCCATCAAAACTGTTGGGCTGCCAAATTTTCGTGAGTTTCTTACCGATAACGCGGTCACCGAGGCGGGACTGTGAGAATTCTTCTGGGAACATCCACACTTTAATCCCAAAAGTGTCCTCGATCCCAAACACATCCGGAGTATAATCCACATAACGAGCCATCAAATGATGTTGAAAAGGTCACGAGCCACGGCAGATCACCAGCTCACGTTCAAATTCAGTGTTTTAAAATTAAAACGGATGAAAAAATGTGTTTGCAAGTACGTAAACAAATGATTGAAGAGTTTCCAAGCAGGAATTGGTTACCACAGCAACGGATGGCACGCAATCCGCCAGCTTATAAAAAGCAAAATATTCTTTTGTTATTGATGGATGACAGACAGGCCGTGAGAATGGGGTAACATCTGTAGCCCCTGCCTGGGGGGACAAGAGAAGAAGCGTTCCAAATCCTAGTGTCCTTTTGTTATTGCTTTAAAAGTCATCGGCGTAGCGTCCTTTGTCCCAAGCGTTCAAGCCCAGCTTGTTTGTATTTTTTTTTATTCTGTCGTCTCGCCAAGGTTTTCCTACAATTTTCTTTAAGGATGGGCTTTATGGGTGTAAAGTAGCCCTAGTGAGGGAGATGCGAACTACATCTTCTCATCTGTTAACCCA
>JAQIWD010001807.1:0-11074 GCA_034694825.1 Anurida granaria | reverse complement strand
TTGTAAAGTATTAAACTTAAATCCCTCATATTTTATTGTAGTGGGTAGTCTGTTCGACAGTTGGTAGACCAACTTATACCCCTTGGTATGTTGAAACTGAAGTGACAGAATATAAATAAAACTGATTTGAAAATGAAAAAAAAAATGAAACAACCTCAGATTTTACTCCAATGACGTCATTGGTTTCCCATGCAAACCTGTACAAATTAAATGACGTCACTGGAGCAAACTTTGTCAAAAATAACTGATTACCTTTGATTTAATGATTTTACCCATCATGTACAATTTTTTAGCCGTCGAATAAGAGATTTTGCCCCTGCCCTGGAATAGACATTCTTTGATTGTTGACTTTAAAAGTTGTTTTCCTCGGACACAATTTTTTACCCTTGAATTGAAATTTTTGACCCCCGAATCAAAATTTTTACTTTATTTTTTCTTTTATGGTCAAAATTATCATTTCCATTTTAATATTCTGGTCGATTCCGCAGCAAATTCAGCCAATAAGAAACGCCAAATTTGCAAGTTGAAGAAAAACGAGAAGAATTTGTAGTTTGGTCCAGAAAAAGCTGGCGCGGCGGATGAGAATTCGACACAATTCCACAATCCTCAAGAAAAAGGTTGCGAATTGCGATGCAAAAGATTTTTCTAAAGCTACACTACAATCTTTGGAGGAAAATTTACGAATTTCTAATGATAATTAAAATTTTTGTGAGCAGGGTTTTAGAACTTTTTAGGACGCAAACTCCGTTCATTAATTCAAATTAGAGCAAAACAGGCGCGCTGCTGCGGTTCCAAATGTGACAAAATTTAAAATTTCCATCATGATTTTGTGATTGTTTTGGTATTGTTCATCGAGGTTGTGGTGGTGGTGGGGCTACCGACGTGATTTGTATTGTGATTATTCATTACAATTAGTCCAGACTTGAGCAAGGGGAGAAGCGTGTGATTCCAATTTAAAATGAGGAACGGCTCGTTTCATTTTTTCCCTGATTCTAAACGCTTATTTGTGGGATAACCGAAGGAAGCGGAGCTTATTACGTAATTAAAGTTTTAAATCCAGTGAGCTCCGGACGTGGAAGGAAGGCTGGAGGGAGCAGTTGGCAGCGGTGGCGGTGGAGGAAGCAAGCAACCCGGACCGAAACCAATAGCTGAGGACGCTCTTTGCATCTTAATCAACAACACCATTCCCAAGATCCTGGACCGGGCAGGAACCCTAACCATGGCAAATTGGACCGAAACCACGGAATTCGGTGGTCAAAAGCAGGGCCCTTGCTCCTTTCCCCTCAACGGACCGCGGACAGCCACTGTTCGCTTCTGTTTTTGTTAAATTCCCATTGGTTGGATTCTGGGTGACATTGTGTCGGGTGCTTTCTCTGCTCCGTCGGATGGAGAGAAGGCAGGCGGGAGCTGAGAGAGAGAGTGAAAACAATGTGAGCACTGAAGCATCCCGTCATAAATTTATAGAGTCGATTTTTAGCATAAGCTAAGCTGGGAGTAGTGCCGAGGAGGTTTATGCAAAAAGGATCTTTCCTTCCTTACTCTTCCCACTTCCGAGACCTTATCCCGGGCCGTCACAAACGCCCAAACTTACCCGGGTAGGGAGGAAGAACAAGGGAAGGAGGGAAAAAACTAAATAGGAAGGGAATAGATTATGAATGTCTCTCCGACTACCCTTTCGGAACTGGAAATGCTTCACTCACTTTGCATAACCCAAAATATTCTGACTTTCTCCATTAGACTTTCTCCACTTTTCCAGTTCCTGTCTCCAGCTCCAGCTCCTCCAGCCCCTGTCTCCAGCTCCAGCCCCTGTCTCCAGCGTCTTGGAAAGGATTTTAGGAAAGATATGGATGATCCATTCTCGTCCGGGTGGGAGTGTCATGTCAATGGGGTCTTGACCACTACCACTGCCCTCGACACCAGGTCGTAAATCACCATTAGAAGACACAGGGAAGGAGGGAGATGGATGAGGACGGGAAGAATCTCCCACAGTGTCCACTCCGATTAACCCCCGCATGTCAATCAGAAGAGACAAGAGATGCTTCCACCAACCTTGGATTTCTAAATCAATTCCAACTGGGCAGGGCTGGACGCAGTTAAGGGCTCTGACCGTTTCAACCGTTCCAGCGTTCCACCGCCGCGGTGGCTCATGGCTTCGGAGGTGCGACGGCGGCTTTTGTTGAGGGAAAGTTTGAACTCCAGGGAGGCTGGAAACCCCCGCTGATCAATTAGGACGCCCATCAATTTAATTACACCACAAAGACTCATCATCACCGCTCTCCGGTGCAGTTTGGAGCGTAATTCCTTCATTTCCTTGATTGTTGTACATCCACTTGCGTTTTCAGGAACGTTTTAGGAAAACATGGGTTTGGTTGCTGGATTTGTAAGTTTTGAAATTGGACTTGTGCGACTGCTGGAATGAAAGTTGACTGCTGGAATTCTGGAGATCATGAGGGTTGAACTTTCCCTTGCCCTCGTCCCCCCGCGTCCTCGTATGTCATTTGAGAAAGTAAGTCGAAGTGGGGTCCCAATATGTTCCCGCTCCAGCCCAGCGTGCTTTCCCGAAATCTGCATAGACTTCCGCTGCTCCTTTCTCCACTGCTCGTTTGAGCGGCCTTACGAGGAAAAAAGTGGATTTGATATCTTCTGAACTCCCCTTCCAGTTCCAGTATCCGAGTCAAATGTCTCTGCTATGAAAAATTGGCCCTCCATAAGTTCCCAATGGGTTTTTGAGGAGAGATTTCCTTAGCTTCCAAGGAGCCAAGCCAGCAGGAGCACCAGTGTAATTCAAAGTCCTAAAACGGGATTCATTTTACCTTCCTTTTATGCAAATCCGTCCTGAAGAACTGGAGAAAATCCACTCTGTCCTTCCTCCTCGGCTTCCAGGAAGTCCTGGAAGTGTCTTGTCTAATGAAACTTTGCCTGACTCTCTTTCCTGGAACTTGGATCATTTCCATCAAGAGGAAGTGGGGGGTAAACCCATCGGGGAAATGCCTCCACACCCACTTCCAATTCCCACGGTGGGTTATGATTGGCCGAAGGAGGGTGTTTATTAAAATGCACTTAAGGTGAGTTGTCTATGATTAAAGTTCGATTAACTTCCATGTCTGGTCCTGGTACTCCAATTCCGATTGCGTGCAGGTAAATACGCGCAGTGAGCTATAGGAAGGCGTGGGATAAAACAGGGACAGGTAAATTGGTAACCTGTTGGAGGCGGACCACAACCCACCAATAGAAATCGTGGAAAGTCGCATCACAAACCAGGTGAGCAGGATTCGCGGACTGAAATTAATGGAGCACTGACCTGATTTGTTGAATTTCAGACAGTTGGTTCCTGATTTTGGGAGGACCAGGACCAGGATTCTGCACATCTTTTACGTTTTCCGGGCTGAAAAGTGAAATTTGATAATAAAATAATCAAAATTCCCTTGGGAGAAAGTAAGAAGGAACGAGGAGGGATAATTTTCTCCTAGTTTCACTCTTGCCTTGCCCTCCTTTCTAATTTTTTCATTTCCTTCCTAGCCCTCCTTGCGAGTGTGTTAAAATGGAGAGTAAATATCTTATAATCGTTATTAGGCTACAAACTGGATTTTCATGGACTCCGTTGCTGGAAGCCTGGAAGTTCTGGAATGAAATTTCTTGGAGCTTTGAATTTATTACCCGGGTGCCAGTTTTACCCTCCTACGAATCTCCGGGCATTTTTAGAAAGTAAAATTAGGAAGTTTGGCCCTCGTTCTAATCAGGAAAGGAGTTATGAATGTAATTTTAAATTTCTTGTAGGGATTCTACTCACTTTGCCTTCTTTTGCCTTCAACGTAAAGGGGAAGAAAGGGGGTGAGAAGGGTTAGACCTACCTACCTGCCTGCCTGCGTTGCTTTCCGGGTATCCAAATCAGGCGGGTATCCTGAATTTGCATTATTTTCATCTGCGGATTACGGTTGTAGGGGCCTGGAAAGGGGCTGGAAGGGAGACAGAATGGAGAAGAGTGTTGATGGAAGTGACAGGGAAGTTGATGTATCGCTTTCCCATCTCCTTTTTCTGAATCATCATCCCCATCTACGCAATTCAAGTCATTTTCAAATTCAATTCAATTCATAAAAAGGAGTCACCCTTTCTAAAACATGAGACTTCTTCCGCATATACCGATTCTGGGGGTGGGGGTAGAATTTCCGGGGCTAAGAAACCAATTTAGAAAATCCTTTGCACAAAATTGAGCTGCTCAATTGTGATTCCTGCGACATTTTTTGAAAAAAAAAATAAACTGAAGGTTTAGAGGGCTTGCTAAGATGATTCGAACCTTTTAAAATTTGGAAGAAAAATTTTTAGCAAGAAAGAATTTGATGAGTAGTGGAAAGTTTTCAAGATTTTTGAGAATTTTTGGAGATTTTAAATGATTCTTGACAACTTTTACCGATTTTCGATCATTCATGACGAATTTTCAAGATTTTATGATGCTTTTTAACAAATTTGTTAAACTTTTTTTTGATGATTTTTCACAAATTGTGAAGATGTTTGACGATGTTTGACTAATTCTCTAGATTTTCGATGATTTTTCACAAATTGTGAAGATGTTTGACGATGTTTGATTAATTCTCAAGATTTTTGATGATTTTTTGAGAAATCTGCAAGATTTCCGCTGATTTTTGGAGAAATTTCCAATATTTTTGACGATTTTTGACAAATTTTCAAGGTGATAGATGATTTAAAAAAGAAATTTCCAGATTTTTGATGAATTGTAAAAAAATTATGAGGAACTTTTGTGATTTTTGTAAGTTTCAAGATGTTTCATAATTTTTGAATTTTATTAGAAGATTCGGAGAATTGAATTCAGATCACTTCTTTTTGGCTTTGTGAAGTTTCTTAATTTTTCCTGGAAAACGCAACTGTTGATTTGGACCAATTTTCTTGACGTTTTTTCATTTTTCCTGAAGACAATTGCTGACTTTCTTCAAAATTGAGATTGATTTGGTGCAATTTTACTTGGTGGAGGTAACCCAGTGGTAATAATGATGAGGGAAGAAGACAAGGGAGGAAGAGAAATGAGTGTTTGTGATTTCCTGTGCCTTCCTTCACCGAGTAGGGTCGACTGACCTCCTTTCCTCCATTCCCTTCAGCTTCAAGTAAAAGTTGGACCTGTCAATGGGAAATGATGGGTTTGAAAAGTCCCTCGTTTTTTACATCCCCGATTTTCGGGGGGAAACTTCCCTTCCGCCGACTTCATTAGGATGATAAAGTGAACTGAATGAAGACTCCTCTAGGATGGTGGTTACCTCCGAAGCGACGTTTTAGGGAAACCACGAGGAAAGATTTTTCTTTTTGATTCTTAGGAATGAACAGATCAATTTTTCATTTCTAATGCCACCTCCACCACCTCCTTCTTAAAATTCTTCAGTCAAGGAGAAAAATATCAAGGGAGGGGTAAGGTGATCTCATCATTTTTTGGCTCCGAAATTATTATTCTTTGCCCTCTATTATCAGCCCTTCCACTCCCATTTCCCCGAATGCCCGAAAAAAGGAAGGTTCCCGCATCCCGCAGCCTTAAACAGGCTCATGGAAATTTCCAACCCCCAAAGAAAGTTGAGAGAAAGAAGACGAATGACTTCCGCAAGGACGGAAACGTCAAAGAATTTTACTCTTACAAGAGAATAAGTGTTTTATTCGCAAATCTGGCAGGTTTATTGCACTGGTTCCATCATGGGAGAGGAAGCGACACCCGGCATCGGCATAAGCCGCTTTGGCTTCAAATTTTGAAGCCAAAGTAAAGAAATGATGCATGGATTTGGATGGGGTAAGGATAGGGTTGACAAATGGAGAGTTCCTATTGGTTCCCACCGCCTTATCCGGAGAAAAATGAGCCCCACCACCACTATCCCCCCAAAGGTCATCAGCCACAAATTAATCCTTATTGTTATGAGCCCAGTTTGGGAGTAAAGTGTCTACGGAGAGGATCTTCCTTCCTTCCCTTCCCTCCCAGAGAGTCATGAATATTTGAGACAAGGAGGATTAAAGCTCTTGGAAAAACTCGTTTTCTGACTAGGGATTAGGACTAGAAAAATTGGGGATTGAGAGTAAAAGAAGGAAATTAGAGTCTCTTGACGCGGGTGGGTTTCTTGGCCCGAGTCTAATTTGGGGATTTCAAACAGAAAAACAAGTAAAATTTGATGAGGAATCATGATGAAAAAAACGGAAAGGAGGGGGAAAGTGGCTCTATTAAAAATTGGAGTAAGGAAACTAGAGAGAAAACCACGGAAAGGGTTTTTGAGCTCAGGATTTCAGAAACATGAAAGTAAAATTGCTTCCAAATTTGAAGTGGAAATTGGGTTTAGTGATTTTTTTATTTAAAAAGTACTGTAGATTTTGATAATTACAAGGGTGATTTCATTTATAAACTAGTACCAAAAGGCTCCACATCATCGGCTTCATCATCAGAACGTGAACTCACGTAACATTTCTTCAGATTCAAAGGTAGAGAAATCAAAGGTCAATGGGGAGGAAGGACGAGAATCATGCAATTGGAATTGGTCAAATAATGGATCTTCGGCTTGATAGGCCTGGAATTCTGTAACAAAACAGAAATAGAGACACTGGAATATGTTTTTGCGAACTTACGCATGTGCTAATACACTTACAAGTAGATGCACTTGATGGTTGGCGTTGGGTTCCATTTTTGGAAAGGTGACCGGAACGTTTTTGGACTTTGAGGTGACAACTCGAACAAAGGACGTGCGTATCCCTCGCAAAGCGTGGATTGACCAGGACGTACAGTGGCCACACTTGTTTCCCACTTGCGTTAATTTTCTTCTCATTCCTTCTGCCTATAACACCAAGAGCACGTCCACCTTGACCTAGACATGACACTTCCACTTAGTAATTGTAATTCAGAAAGCAACGAGTAGTTGGAACAGTGACTAACACAGAGTGGAGCTCTGTGGCGACTAAAGAACAGAAGTGTGAATGTGAGTGCAGAAAGGATGGACAGTGGAATGATTTGAAAATCCAATCAGTAAATCACTTAAGAATTGACTAAAATTATGCCAGAGTCGGATGTCATTTAAGATCTTCGAGCTTTTGACATGTCCCACTTGGGGGTAGCTTTTTTAATTTGGTAAAGCTTCTACATAAACAGATTTATCTTTAAATCAAGCCATCGTTTGTCACTGTAGCTCATCAGCATCCCGAGCTAACACCAGTTACTAATTGTGCGCAATGTATTTTATATAAGAAAAGCGTCCACTTTGACCACTAAAATCGACTCATTTTTTTGGGTTAACCTCTTAATTTTTCGTACATTTGATCCTAAAGACTTGAACTGCAATTATGTCAAATTTTTAGACGTCTAACTTAACGGGTTCCTCACAAACTTAAGCCCAAAAAAAGTGAAAAATCCGACAGGGGCCTTTGAATAATCTTATTTTTCAAATTAGGACAAAAATGTGATTTCATAAAAACCTGAACAAAGAATTTGATCATTTTCAAAAAATTAGCAGTTAGTGGAATTTTAAATTTTTTGCGCCACACGCTTTTTTTCTAAAACCAAATAAGCTTCCTTGACTCCGAAATCCCAACGACCATTTGTTATGTTTTTTTTTGCACTTGCGCTTCCAATAATTGATGTAAATTCAACTTTTATGATTACAAATCCCGGACATTTTGCTTCAGACACTCATTTCATTAACTCAAATTTAGCACTCTGTAGCCCATTCTTGACAAAATGGGAGACCTTACTCCAGAGGAGAAGTGGTACGTATGTCCAGTTCTCCGAAACTATTTTTTGAAAAAATTTCTCAATTTCTCAACTAAAATTTGATAACTTTTCAATAATCTGTTCTTCAGGAACATTGACGAGATTTGCGAGCGACATGGGCTCGCCAAGGAATATTTCAAGGATCAGCTCCGTCACATGGAGCGGTCCTACCAGGAGCGACTGACTCAACGTGAGAACCACTACGCCAGCCATGAAGACGAGCGGATTGCACATATTGCCGCATTAAAATGGGAAAAGAAAACAAGGTTCGCACATTTGCAAATTTTCTTAAGAAATCGCAAACTTCGCAAAGCAAATAGATGATCGTCGCAAATCTTTTTAGGAGTCCACAATGGTTCGTCTTCTGGGAAATTCTGTACATGCTCTGGCTCTGGTTTTCGGCCGTAATTCCTCAATTTCCACAAACTTGCAAATTTTGAGTGTGTGTTCATTCCAAGATTTTGTCTAGATCATAGCTGGGATGTATTTCTGTGTTGGTTTGACAATCCTTTACTGGACTCATACCATCCAAACCATTGCACGCAAAGCGACCACCGGAACAGAATACGTATCCTTCACCAGGTCGAGGCGTGAATACGACATGCTGGAGGAGGAGGGATTCCAAACGTTTCAAACATCAGTCTACTACTTTATCCTCTCCACGTACATCCTCTTCTTTAGTATCACCCCAATGATTTACGGTACATTCAAATGGAGCCGATCATGGCTTTTCCAGGTTACCTTGGGATGTCGGCCCTTGACAGTTTCACCTAAAAGTTCCTACCTTTGACCTTGACCTTCCCGTTTCAGGCTGGAACTCATCACGCAATCGCCATTCTCGGGGAACTCTGGATAGTGTTCAGGGCCTTTCGATATGTCCCCAGCGCCTGTCGCCCAGCTAGGTTTCGGGAGCACCTCTTCAAATACTTCCAGTGGTACGGGATTCTGACCATTCACAAAGACAGCCGCGGGGAGGAGGCGCTTGATAAGATCCACACAATGCAAGCTGCCGTAAGTTCCCACATTCCTAGACAGACGGCGCCATAGGAAATTCCAGACGGCGTCCCAATTGTGAATGTTTGCCAACAGCTTTCCTGCTGTGGGATCGATGGCTATATGGATTACTACCACATTTTTGCGACCGCGAGTGATCCCGGATACAACCGAACTTGGTGGCCGAAAGAAATTCCGACGCGGCGCCTGCTTGAGGGTTACGACGAAAAATATTACGTTACCAACGGGCGGGAAATTAGGCAAGTCCCACATAGTTGCTGCAAACCAATTTGGCGTCACGACATCTACTGTGCGGACAACATTTTTTACTTTGACAACAACGTCCTGAATGGTTCCGGGGTCAGCTTGGCCAAGGAGCGACTTAATCCTGTCGTAAGTTCGCCCAGAAACATAAGGTTAGCTCAGGTCGACCTAAATTTTGACCGTTGGACCGTTGACCCAGCAGGGTTGCGTCGAAGCGGCGACCGAACTTTGCGAGCGGTTTAGGTTCCTCATCACCTGGGGCGTGGTGACAATGCTCACTGCCAGGATCGCCTTCTACGTTCTCACCGTAGGCTCCAGTCCCTTGGTTTACAAGTCCATCAAATGGAAACTGAGGTGGCTCTGGACCCTCACCGAAGGGAGGGACGGATTTCCTTATCTCCCGGCCGTTTCGAGGCGAAGCGACATTTGTACCAGCGCCTTTCGACAACCTCATGATCGCTTTGACCCTAAGCTCTTTCGCTGGAGGGACGCGGACCACATCAACATCGAAGTCCCCCGCCAAGGCATCCCAGTCCGGACGCTGGTCAAACTAGATGACCTCCCAAGTGAAGAGGAATTTCTCAAGCTGAAGCAGATTTCGGAATCGACAAGGGTGAGCATGGGGAGAGCCCTAGGGTCAAAGGGCACGTGTCCAGATTATATTAATGCCTTATGGTCCCTTCCAGCCCGAGTTTACGCTGGCAAAGTTAAGGGAAAGCGAGAAGCTCCAGATGAAGACACCCTCCGTAGCCTACAAGGAACTGAGGAATGCTCGGCGGCGGCGCGCAGAGGAAGCTCGGGTGGAAGCCCTTAGGCTCCAACAAATACTTGGCAAGCAATATTTTTGGAATGACGGCAAGTTTTCTATGTGTGACCCCGTGACTCCCGGTTTTAGAAACTCCAAATACCCGGGTAGCAGCGATGACCAGAGACCCAGGCCCATTGGTCGACCCCGAGTTTACATTCTACCCGGTTCGGAAAACAATCCATTTTAAGGAAAAGAAAAAGTACGACATGGAAGTCCCGCATTTGATACCCCCCACTGACGTGACCCCTGAGGACGCAGAGACCCTCCGGCGACAACAAACGGTCCACGTCGACATGCGGTTTGACTGGGAGGCGGCAATGGTGGAGGCGAAGGCGGAAGAAACGGCGAGGGAACGTCAGAACCAGAAGAATAAATTCCAAAGGGCCAAGGTTTGTTGAATTTTTTTTTTTAATTTCGGCACTGGATTGACCGATCCTTTGTTGACATGCGCAGCGGCGAGCCAGGGCTCAAGGAATGGACGCTGTACACCCTTGGCTCCCACCCAAAAGGGAGCTTGAGAAGATCCACAGACGGTTAATTGCGGCTGATGAGGATGATGCACCCCCACCCATTTGGGACCCTCGGGACCCTGACGAAGGGAAAGGCGGTTTCCTCCAACCCATGCAAGAGTACGAGATTGCGCGGAAAAAGGCACTGGCAGCAGGGAAGGAGCCCCCTCCCCCTCCAGTTTTTGACACGCGACCCCCCAAGGCCCTTTTATCCGAGGCTGAGGAACATGTGGTCAAAATGTTAGCAGAAAAAATTGATCGATTGACGCATGGTGACGCCGGGGCACATGGCCAAGAAGAGGTGGCACCGCCTGGCGAGGAGCCCATCCCACCCCATGAACCAATCAGAGGCAAGAAACCGCGCACCCCCAAGAAGCCACCTCCGTCAAAAGTGACACTAAAAACTCCTGGAAATAAAACTGCGAAGCCTCAGAGTCAACGAGGTCTCAAGGTGGTTGGAAGTAAAAGCACTGGAAAACCAGTTAGGATTGAGGTAGCAGACGGAGAGGAGACCGGAGCAGACCTCACTCGGCGACATCCGGGGGCCAAAAGACCAATCAGGAAGAAGGGTCGGTCTAGGCCTCAGATTCCCAAGGAAAAGGGCATGAAGGTGAAGCGAAAAGCTTCAAAGGAAGGTCAAGTATCAGTGAAAGAAAAAGGGTCAAAGGAAACAGCGACCCCGGTCAAGGGTCAAATTCCGAAGGTACGAGAAGGTCCAAAGGAAACAGCGACCCCAGTCAAGGGTCAAATTCCGAAGGT
>JAQIWD010001806.1:0-11075 GCA_034694825.1 Anurida granaria | reverse complement strand
ATTGTAATCAAAGCCTTGAATTTACAATTGAACTTGTCCATTCCATTATCACGCCTTTTCGTCATCTAAACTTGGAATTTTGGGGATTCCCGTTGTGTCGTCTGTGAATCATGGTAAATTGGTTTGAAACTTTATAGTTAATCTTTTAATTTGAACATTTCATTAAGCCGGGTGAAAACCCGTGTCTGTAATCTATCTTAAATACACATCAAGTTTTCAAATGGCAAGTGTTTCGAGTGCGTCAAACAGCCTGAAAAATATTGGTTTATAAATCGGTCTGATTTGGCACTAGCTAGCGTCAGTCTTTGGAATATAGCAAAATGGGTAGAGCCATTTTCATCTTTTGTGCCGTTGTGGCATTATCCTTGACCGTTGTCCATTCGGGTCAAACCGCCTCCAAAATTCATCCGACGCTTCAAAAAAAAGACGGGATTTCTGATGAAGTTTACCCAATAACCACATGGGACATGGGCGGGTTGATGCTTATGCAGCAATGGTCGCACTCATCGAAAGCGGGAAAAATTAATTAACTCTACAATAACATGTTCTTCATTGATCGATTGTAACCCAAATTGAAACAAAATGTAAAAATATGAGACTCCCGACAATTGACCTGTATTGGCGTAAAAGCCTTTCATAAGATTGCGGTTGCAATGTTGCAATTTTAATTTCAGTCCCTTTAATGATACCACATCAAATGAGGAATCATTTGATGTGACTTAAACATTTCATGTCCTCTCCCTTGTCGTTGTTCATGGATATCCTGGAATTCATTGGTTATTTAATTGAATTTCCAGAGAGTTAAGGGTATCAATTCTGGTTCCTTACATGAATCGTCGTTGCTGCTTGAGGCATAGACAACACTATTCCACTTGATTTCTAAAAATTTGCCACGACCTTTGATAGTAATGGCTGTACAGGAAGAATTAATTTGTTACCAAATAGCTTGGAATTACATTAACTAAACCAAGAATCTTACGTGGACTTACTTTCATTCTTGGTTTTCTTTTCTTCTGGATATCTCCTGCATTTTGTAACAAGATTCAATGTGCATGTGACTCGTCAAATATTCCTAGATAACAGAAACTTAATTATTTTTAATACTAAATTAACTCACCCGAACTTCTGGACACCTCAGTCTCCCCTGATTCCGATTTTCTGAAAACCATTTCTGCTCTAAATGTATTAAGAACCACTACTGTTCTTCTCGTGAAATTTGTATATACCACAATTTCATCCCAGAGAGGCCCTGTGGTCGATCCATCCGTGTATACCTACTTACAAAGTCCTATGGAATTTTTAAAAAAATATTGAGGTTGTATCTGTTTTCACGGAAATCTTCCTCAACAAGGCGTCCCTTGGACAACCTCAAATAAATTTATTTGGCCGGGAGAAAAAGTGCAAGTTGATTGCGTCCCAGGAATTATTAGGAAATGTTGAATGCAAATCTGGATTTTAAAATCAGTTTGGCGCAAAAAGATTTTAATGCTTCCTGGAGCCATGAATTTTATTTTGATCCTCATTGATTTTAGGCAATATATTTGTAGAATCACAACTCTTCCATCGTTGGTTGAAACTCCGTACATCCAAACCACCAAAGTCGATTGTCTCTTGGGTACGAGGAATCCGCTTGCGCGTCCATGTGACCCTGCCAACACAAAATTCCGTTGAGAATTTATACAATTAAAATTGATCGCATTATTTGCAAACCGAATTCCTCGTAAGATTCAGCCTCCAATAACGCCCATCCCGAAATAGGAACAAATTCCCATTTGTTGTCGTGTAAGCTGCCTGGATACTGTCGTATGGTATCCCTTTCCAATGCATTCGTATCTCGTGTCGTGATGCTACTTTCCGCGTAAGGTCGTAATCCCAGATTTCATACCCTGGAATTCCGATACGGAATTTTGTAAGTCCAACTTTAAAATAACTAAAAAACATGGGGCAATCCTTTTTTCAAACCTTTCATAAAGTATATTTGATTGGATGTCCCCAACAAAGCGGCATCAAGATTATCTATAAAAATCAAACGTTCGAAGAATCCCATTGATTAGCGCATTTAATTCAAAAAGTCTTTGCAAAATTGCAACCAACCGGGTATTCCGTGGAAATTTCTTCCAATTAATTTAGGGTAACCCTCGTCTACAGAGAATCTTGTTGTTCTCCAGTATAAGTTTCCCTGTGATTCAAGAAAGGCAAGAAAATGCTAACAATATTTTCGCATCAAATAATTTTTTGAAAAATAATTTACAGTACTTTAAATAAATAAGTTTTCTGATTCAGTGTGAAGGCGGCGTCAATCGGACTGGGGACGCGTCCATGGTATAACGTTCGGATCCTCTCCAACTTATTAAACTCCAACCTTCCATGCTCTTCCTTCAACATAATGACCTCCTCGCCTTGGATAAAACTCGTACAAGTTCAAAGGTCAACATGAGGAAACTTCCAATTCGAAGTACTTACCCCTAAAGAACAAGACACTCCGATCCGGGACTGAAGTGATGGCATCAAATCGTCCATCTTGACAGATCGGATGCCCCTGCAGATTTCCAACTGGATTTGGTTTTTGAGTAGGTCGTACCCGTGGTGGCGGGGTGGTCCTTGGTGCAACGGTGGTTGTTCGTTCCGGTTTATACGATTTCGGTCCCCCATAAATTCTCTACAATTAAATGAATCAATTGTTCATTACCTTGCAAATGTTAAGGATGTTTGCCAAAATCCTACTTGTGCTCCATCTATATCATCCTGATGTAAAGAGATCCCATTTTTGACATCTTGAATTAAGTGGGAGAACATGATGGAATCCTGATTGGAAGAATGGCGGAGACCCAATGTGTGTCCTAAAAGGGAAACAATTCAGTCAGAGTCAGTTCAAGTCAGAATTCACAAGGGTACCCCGCACGGTGTATTCTTCAACCAAAAAAACCTCCAGGATTCATATACCTTCTCACGTATAAGGAAAATTTTGCAAATTTTAAATATAATCAAAACGGGGTCTTGCAATGTAACCATGGGTACAATCGCATCAGATCACTAGAACAAATACTAAAGGTTCAGAAGATAGGTTAAACGTTTAGAAGAAAAGCTAAAGGTTTGGTTTGACCCGGAGGGTTACACCACGCGAGGTTTCCTTGTGAGTTAATTACAGTTAAATTGATTCCCTTACCAATTTCATGAAGGGCTGTATAGTACAGCACGTTTTCACCACTCCAGTTAACTTCGTCGTTGAAATGAATGTCACCGGAAAATCCGTTGCCAGGAGGATAAAACGCATGCGCCAGCTGCGAAGTGCCAGATGGGAATGGGAAGTTATCCCCGTGTGCTCCGCGCGTGAATTGAATTTCAATGTCAACCTAAAACCACACAAGACAATACATGAAGAATGGGGAGGACAATAATAAAAACGAATGCAGTAAACTTACTTCCGTGGTCTCGTCAGTTGGAATAAATCTTAACGGAATGTGGCGCTCCCAGGCTTGAAACCCTTTCCGGATTTGTGCGTCAACGAAACCATGCGTCAATTTCTGAGCACTGTAGCGTGTGATTGCGTAGGTCACCACTTCCTTGTCCCATTTTGTCCCGTAGAGCGTATACTCTTGAGAAAATCCAGAACTTGGAGATTTTAGATGAAGTTTTTGAAATTCTGGGGAATGGTGGTGACGGTGGACTTGGTCCTTGTTGGAACACCGCGGGGTATTCATAATCTGGAGGGTCCTGGAGTCTAAGATCCCCGTTTCGTTCAAGCCCATCATTTCTTGAATGTCCTTAATGGAGTCACCGATGTCGCGCAGGGACAGGAGGCTCGTGTCAACACGGAGGTCATCAAAGTATCCAAAGTCTGTTAGATAGCTCTGCAAAATTTACATTGATTAATTACCCTTAGAAAATTGTGAAGCAATTGGAAGGGTGGGCGGTCTTACCAAAGCGTCTTTGATCTCAGTGTATCTTCTTCCTTGGCGTTCCTTGGGCGTTTTCTTGACCCTCTTCGCATCCACTGTTGTATTGATGAAGAAGGGTACCAACAATCCGATGATGAACTTTGAGCTTAACATTTTCGTTCCTTTAGAATTAAAATTTAGGAAGTAATTACTCGGCGAGGAACAGAGAGCAACTGATGCCAATTTTATATGTTTAGATTGAGAAGTACCTACATTTCCGGTATAATGACACACCCCAGTTCATCGATTTCAGTTGGCGTCAGAATAAATCGGCTGTGACTAGACCCGGTTTCACAGTAAGTTGACAAACAAGATTGGGATTTTATTCATAAAAAAACCATCAGGCAAAATGTCAATAAATTTCAATAATCTTATCTCCTGAGTCACTTGAAAGAACGGAAGTATATTTTATTATCCTTATTATTATTTTTATAAATTTTATAATTCAGGTCAAAATAATGCAGAAAT
Source organism: Anurida granaria (assembly GCA_034694825.1). Classification (NCBI taxonomy): domain Eukaryota; kingdom Metazoa; phylum Arthropoda; class Collembola; order Poduromorpha; family Neanuridae; genus Anurida; species Anurida granaria. The sequence goes on along the minus strand of JAQIWD010001806.1, from coordinate 6,669 downwards.
TAAAATAAAATTGTTGATTTTTTTAAAAAATAGTCAAAAATGCATAAAATGTTTGAATTATTCTCAGCTTTCCATGTAATATGAAAATGTTGAAATTCTACTGCTCGTTAATCCAGTTGACAAAACTGGCAACATTGGTATAAACCCCGGGGACGTTCCCCCTCCCACATTTTCCTTCCACCCCCCAAGAAACGATTCCAGCCATTTCCCAGCGTCCATCTTCCCTTTGACAAACCAATGCGGATCCACCATCACCGACACATGAATCCTTCCCTGGCTCACCACCAGCGCACAAGAAGCTTTTCCGGTCAAAATTAAATCCAGGGTAAAGGGATTTCTCCAAGAGCTCCTGACATTGGTTTCCACTTCTAACTGTGAGGTCTACATGGCGAAGAGTAGGTGCAGAAGCCTTCCCGGACTCTGTAATTCCGTATCCAGGAACCCAGCAAGTTCGACCAACAAAGTTTACATCTTTTTCAGGCAAACAAATGAAGTTGATGTTTGGATTTTTCTGTTTTATGGCACATGAAGGGTCCAACTTAATCACTGCAATGTCATTTTGGAGATTCGAATTGAAATCCTTATGGATTCTGATGCTCTCAACTTTTACTTCCACAAATGGAAATTCCGTCTTTGGGTCCGTGTAGAAATCACCGACTCTCACTTTCAGGGATTTGCCACTGGAAAAAGCAATTTTTTGCTATTGCTTTGGGTTTCAAAAAATCATTAAGAATGGACTTACTTGTCAAGATAATTCTTCACGTTGTGTGCTGTCGTAATAACAGTAAAGTCATTCAACAAAGTTCCACTTGCGACAATGTTATCACTTCCATCATTCTTCAGGATTATGGCCATCCAAGGATATTCTCCATACCGTGCCTATAAAAGCCCCAGTCAGTCAGAAATTTCCAATGCGTAAGGACTCGAAAATAAACTGCATACGAATCCCGGTGTCCTAGGCGCAAAAACGCTGTAGCTGGTTCTAACCCCGCATACCGATGGCTTCTCACGCGCAGGCTCACCACCTATGATGACCGGGACGACAACAGGTTGAGGGCGAATGTTGCAGCAATAAACGGTTTCTGCTAGGCAAAATACACCTGGCGGAGGCTAAAGAAACCGGGAGAAAATGACTTGCAAAATTATGCGTTGCAAAGAAAATTATTTCCAAATTTAAAATCAGTTTATACTTACGTCATTCACGATTCGAGAACCCGAGCTGCTACTGCTGCTGCTCGCATATCCGTTTTCATTGCTTTCAAAGAAGGAATTCCTTTGTTGCGCCTCCTCACGGGGCTGAATGGTTCCGCACCGATCCTTTGGGACGCATGCGCAATTTGGTTCCGAATCTTTGCTTGGCCGAGTCAGTGATTGCGGTTCCAGTTCCGCTTCCTCGGTACCAAAGTTTACTCTCCCTGACGAAACCCGGGTGCTAAATGTGGAGCAAAAGATGAAGATAGGAAGAAATTTCATGATTGATGAGAATGCGATATGGTCGAGGAGATTGAGATTGAGAATGTGATGCTTGATTTATTGATTACCAGGGGTTTTATAGGGACAAAATTGCATTTCCAGTACAGGAAAATCAGGAGGCATGTGTTAGGATTCCAGTTCTAGTGAAGGCAGAAACAAAGGCCAGCGATCTGATAAGTCATGCATTATTGAGGAAGGGAAGCTCCATTCTCAGTTCTTGATTCCACTCCACTAGTGTGATTTCCCGGAAACAACAATTTATTATTGAATACTTAGTTACCTTCCTTTCATATCCTATTAACATGGATGGATAAATATGGCATGGATGGATATCTTTCCGAAATTGTTTCCGCGCAGGTGTGTGCGTTAATTTCTATCAGTGGATTATAATCACGAATCAGGAATGTAATAACAGCTACCCCAGATTCAAAGGATATTGAATTTTAACAGATTCAAAAAATCCGAACCGAATTAGCAACAGTTTTCAATTTAATAATTTTCGTGCTTAACCTGTTGTTAGGAAATTCACACCGAGATAACTGGTGATTTCCAGTGCATTTTCAGAACTGTAAAAATACAGATAAGCAGAAATTGCCTTCCCGTTTTAAAAATTCGAATTTTGGCCGACATTCATTACATTAAAATATTTACTATTGTGGATCCCAAATTTTATAGCCGAAACGAATCTGAATTATTACCAATTGAAATGGGGTGATGAATTTTGGTTAATGTAACAATTAAATCAGTAATTAAAATAATACGAGAAAATGATCGGATTGAATGGCTGCAGAATTTCATTTATCGCCATTCATTCATAATTTCCATTCATCACCGCCTGGCATCCCTCTATTCTCTAAACCACTCACCTAGCACCACCATTTAATAACTGCACTCCATGAATATTAATTATTCTTTTATTGTTCCTGGTGATTAAATTTGTAAACGAGTAGAAAAAGGAAAGGATCTCAATATAAATTTGTTACCGAACCTTTATCTATCATTCTAATGTTGTGGAGATTCTATTTCACTTTTAATTTATCGCACTGAATCATAGCCACCCAGAAGACCTTCTTTCGTTAAGATGATTTGCCACAAGTTAAGTTTCCTTGCCGCAAAAGCTCCTGCTGATGTTTCCAAGTAGAATCTCCACATTCTGAAGAATGTTTTCCCGTATTTGGCTTCAAGTTGAGGCCAGGCAGTGATGAAATTGTCTCTCCAAGCGAGCAGCGTCTTCCCATAGTCAGAACCAAAATTATGCCAATCCTCAATCAGGAAGAGTCCCTCCATGGATTCATCCAGTTGACGATAGTATGGGATTTCACCATTAGGGAAAATGTATTTAAGGGTCCATGGGTCCTTCCGCTCCATTCTGGGGTCATGGACCCCGATGCTGTGCAATAGGAAAATCCCATCATCAACGAGGCAGCGATGGGCGACTTGAAAGTACTCCCGATAGTTTTTACTCCCCACGTGCTCAAACATTCCAACAGAGACGATCCGGTCAAACTTTTCGTTAAGGGTCCGATAGTCCTGGACTCGGATGTCTACGGGAAGACCCGAACAGAATTTCCGAGCATACTCAGCACCTTCTTTTCCAATTGTAACGCCGACGACGGTGACGCCGTAGTTTAGAGATAGGTGACGTGCTAGCCCACCCCATCCGCATCCAATGTCCAGCACCTTCATCCCTTCCTTTAACTTTAGTTTTTTTGCAATAAGGTCCAGTTTGGCAGTTTGGGCTTCAGTGAGCGTTTTTGCATCTTTCCAGTAGCCACATGAATAACTCATCGAAGGATCCAAAAAGGATTCAAAGAGATCATTACCTGCAAAAAGAAGAAAATTTGTGTTCAGTTTCCATTTTAATATCTTTTGTGGTTTTAAAACCCCTGCAAGCACTTACCAGTGTCATAATGACTGGAGACTTCGAATGCTTTCCCAAGCGTTTGCATATTGAATAGTCCGTGACGGACAAAGCTCACCATCGCATTCCGGAAAGAAGTTGCTTCTTTGTACATTTCACTCCTAAGCATCTGAAACATGAACGTGTCCAGTTCATCACAGTCCCAAATTCCTACAAGACATAAAACAAACCATTAATTTCCGCATTCGTGCATGCAAAGTTTTAATCTGACGAGGGAACCTCTCCAACCACCCCGACAGGTGGTTGGAATAAACATTCTTTCAACACTTCCAAGCCTCGTAGGCCAAAATGTGGCTGGCCTTATCTTAATTTCATTTTAATTTTCAAAAATTTTCTCTTCCAATTACCCTTATAAAAATTAACCCGCAAATTTTAGAGCATGAGGCGTGTAAAACGAAAACACCTCCAAAACTTCAACTTGAATCTAAATCGCGCCATAGACATTCTGGCATCAGAGGAGAGCATATGCAGGATTTTTAATTGAATCGGAGCGTCACACCCGATGTAGTTCCCTTGTCAGGTTTCCATTTATATAAAACAAAGTTACTTTCCGAATGTGATTTTGTAAGCATGTGAGGGCAGGAAAGGGATGTATGAACTAATGCATTGTTTGCTAAAATTCAAAAACCTGACGCTGCTGTGCTGTGACGCATCGTCTTCTCCATACCCTGATGTGCTAATGCATATAATTTTAAACGACAAATCGCATCTGACTGTAATAGGTTGAGGAAGGACGTAAACAATTTAAGTATCTTTTTGGTACGCCGCAGCTTCGTCGCAGACAATACCAAACCCAACCTCACCGAAACAAAATAACAAACTAATCCCCACTATTTGAGGTTAAAAATTGTGTCTATGTCTCCATCAGAATTAGCAGAGAGGAAGCCTAATGGCAATAATAAATGAATACAAAACAACCTTGTATGCGTAGAATCAAAGTTTTCCCTTGAACCTAAAATAAACCCCATTAGTGTATTTCTCCATTAAATTTCAGAAAACTGAGGCTTTGACACCATACAAAATTGTTTTGCGTGACACTGGGCCATTCCAGAATGGTTTCCTCCTGAAATTGGGCATAACACGAGTGAATGAGCGTCGTTTACCGGAAATGTCAAGGGGAGAAGCGTCGCCTCCATACAACAGTGAGTCGAGCGTTGCCAGAAAACAAAGTAAAATTGGTCATAATATTTTATACACCAACTCCACTTCGCTATTATTGGGTTTAATTGCCTTAATTCCATCAAAGATTTGAAATAATATTAAATTGGTGCCTCTTAAATAAATTGGGCTCAATTGTGGCAATTGGATAAATCATTTGTGTCTCTCTCGCATTTACCTTCCATGAACATTTCGCCAAGTCCAAGTTCGAGGTCACAAGCCACGCGGTGGATGAATTCCTTTTCATGCCCCGGCCGAATTCGAATTCCCGCCGGTCCTTCCCCGTGTAAATCAATGCCGGCGGCATTGAAATTTCCCACCACAAGCCTCTTGGCCAATGGGAACAGGACCGTGGTGAGGATGAGACGCTCCAGATGCTTGTAAGCGGCCAGGGCGGATAGTACGAGGGAATATAGTAAATGTGTCACCTCCATGATGACCTTTGTGTTACAAGATAAGACAACGTGGTTGGGCAACTGACTGCTGGCTGGTTACAGTTTAAGAAATTGGGCACTCCCTTGTCATTCCGTGCTGTTGTGTGAACGGTGCTCCACTGGAGTGTTAATCCTAAATCCTCCTTTGCCAAAGTCAACTTGGGAACTGGTCTTTCTGAAACTGGATTTTGGACATGTAATTTTTTGGTCAGGGGAACCACCACCACCGGAGGATGAAGACAATGGTCTATTAACTCCCTGCCTGCCTCCACCACGTCCATGCGTTATATGCATGTAGTAGTTGTGGTTTTAGTTTTATCATCCTCAGACGCTATGGTGGAAGTTCCCACTAGCTTAACTTACCTCGCCGTGGTATGGGTACTAGGTCCATTCATGCTATAAACTCTACCTGCGGTTTTTATTAAAGTGGGATGAGAGATAGGAAGGTGATAAAGAGTGTGGGATGGGTAGGAGATCCGGAGGGCAAAAGTGATTAAATTATGCAATGACATGACGCTTGTTTTCTCCCTCATCGTCTTCATCCGACTGGAATATCCAGAAAAAAAGAATGAACAGGTGGAAGTTGCTTGGGAAGCTTGCGTGACCCCGAATAAAAATGTGGGCATAAACTAACAATGCCGAGAGTGTGAGGGAGATTCATTGGACCAAATTATTAATATACAGGTGGTTGGGGTGTCGGAAGAATCTTGGATCCTATTGTTCTGGTTTCATTAATTATTCAATCCAGGTTAAACAAAGGGATGAAATGAACATGAAATATTCTCAAGTGTTGGGCTCATTATGAATCCACAGTCAGGATTATGAAAATTTTTTCCACGTCGAGGTGACAAGGGAACCTCATGGGTTGTCCCCCCCCCCCCAACTAAACTTCTATCAGCGAATTTTCATCTCCTATTTAAAATACCAAAGCATTCTTCGCAGCGCCATTACTATTTCAATTTTTAAAGACTATCTTACAAATTTTTCTGTATGAAAACTAGCAAACATTTTACAGAATTCGTATGCGAGCTTTTTCAGTAAAGCGCTAAAATTAAAATAAAATTAAAATGGTATCATAGCATCTAGACTGTGTCGCCTGATCCATTGGCACCATGATATGAGAGGATTAGAAGAAAAGTTTGAATTGGATGGGGACACAGCACGGAGTTCCCTCGTAAACACATCATACGGCGTAGTTGAGTAACTTTGAAATTTTGAATTGTTTGATTCATTTGGGTGAAAAATAATTAGAAAATAGATGATAGGAAGTTGGACAGGAAGTGAGGAATAGGCATGACCTGTTTCAAAATTAAGGTTCATTTGACGTGAGGTGACATAATGTTTGTTCCAGTGCCGAGAGGACCTCGACCTAGGAAAGTTATCAGCAGTTAACCGTGATGATTAAAAAGCTGCAGTGGATGGATTCAATACTCCGAATAGATTAAACATTTAATTGATTTTCAGTAGTGACCGCTATCAGCACCAGCACCACTATCAAGTTTTCATTATCAAAATACAAAGTTATAGAGCCTACGCTCACTCGACAATTTGGTTTTGACCTTTAAACTTTAATGAAATAATTCAGGCGGCTTGAAAATGATTGCAAAGTGTTACACTCAGCAATTGTCCTACGACAAAGAAATCCTTTTTAGCTTTTAAGAAAGACCTTGAAAGAATTTTGTC
>JAQIWD010001805.1:0-11089 GCA_034694825.1 Anurida granaria | reverse complement strand
CGCTCCACTTTATCTCGGAGGAGATCAATTTCCAGATAAGATTTGGAGAGGGCTTCCTTGGCATCATCCAATTCTTCCTGGGATGGTAGAGTATTGATGTACTCTTCCATCGATACAATTGTCTTTGAACTCTTTGCCAGTCTCACGTTCAAAAGTTCAATGTCTTGTTCCAAATTCTTGAGATGGAGGTCCCTCTCCTTGATACACCGAAAGAAATCCCCTTCACATTCTTGTTTGGAAGCATTCAGCAGTTGCACTTCTCGTTCTAGGCGTTGATTGTCCAGTTCTGATGCAGCAAGGAGGGATTCCAGTTGATCAACACGTTGTATGAGACCATGAGGTGTGAGGCGGGTTGTACTCGGGTCTATGAATGTGGTGGATCCGGTGAGCGTGGATGTTACAACCAGATTTTCCAACTGACTTATTCGATTTTTCAGCTCCTCAACGTCATCCTGCTGGTGATTTTGAGTTTCGTAATGGGAGATCAGAAGATGAGATTGAGAGGATTCTTCTTGTCCTCGCCTTGTTTCGGTCTCACGCTCGTCCATTTCTACATTGACATCACCGCAGAATAAAACCGAATAATAATAAGTTCAGCGCTTAATTTATGAATGAACTTATACCTTCTTGACTTAACCTCTATCGTAATCCAATCCAACTTGACGGCCAACAAAGATTAATTGCGCTGCTAAAACTAATTAATTTGGAGGAACAACTAATTACCGACGACGAACTGAAGCTGAAATGCACTCTTGCCTTGCTACTCAACAACAAACAAGCCACGCACAGCCACAAGACAAAACAAGTTGAAGCGGTTTTTAAAAACGTTCCCGCCCTCGTAGTTTGAAATTGAAAACAGAAGGGGTGCAGTGAGAGCATCCGCCAGCTGTTGCGTCCAGAAAGGTACCTGAGGAACAACGATGCATTACCCTGACCTTTTAATTGATTCATGTACAATCTAAACTTTACTCCATCCTAACCGTTAACGGGTTCTAAGCAAGAACTCAAAAATAACTGTCACAATATTAGAAATGAATAATAAATCGGATAAACTGTTGCGGTTGATTGAAACTTGACCTTCCTTTATCTCAAGATTCATGAACAATGGAAACACTCCTGTGACAATATTAAAAGTAATGTACGGGTCGTATCGTAGTGTACCATCTATTCCTCTTCGGGCTGAGCAGCTGGGTCAGCAGTTCGACCTCGGCCAAATCCACCACGCTAAAGGAATTCAATCAAATCAGTTTTAGATTCATTTGTTCGCCTGCATCGGCATTATGACGTTGCACAAAAAGGTGACATAAGGAACTTACGAATTCGACTGGGGCAGCACCAGCTCCAGCATAGGTCTTCTTGTCCCCATCACCACCACGACGGTACGCTGCACGGTCTCCATCTGATCGTGGTCCTCCTTCTCGGGCAGCGGGTCGTGGACGTGCCGTTTCCGTCGACCTTTGTTGCCTATGAAGAGTTGCTGGAACAATCTAAGGATTCATAAATATGTCTCTGTTTAGTTCACAGTACTCTGTCTACTTCATGCCTGCGAAATGAATGATGGGAAACTTACAGCATCGGGAAGATGTAGGTAGTCTCTCAGATATTCGATTCCTTCATTCTTCAAATACCAGTAGTAGTGACGCCATGCGAATTGTTCCGTAACGTACCCTTTGGATTTCAAAGACTAAAATGGCAAAGAAAATGGAATTGGTAAATAGGCAGACACACACTACAGACTACAGTTTCCTAATCAGTAAATCACATCTACATCACGCCGTTTCGTCGCTTATACGCTTGTGACATGTACAGTACAAACCTGAAGAGCCTTGATAACATGGAGATTGGGAATTCCTTCCAATTCTGGATGTTCTGGAGCATGTACGTCCTTCTTAGCAACCATGACTCCTTCCTTGAACAGTTGTTCGAAGATTTTCTTCCGGTTAGCTTTGGGCATCAACATTTCGACACGGTGACTTTACTCTACTCTGAATTTAAGAAGGAACCTTCTTGACCTCCGAACGGCAACACTTGTCAATGTCGAAAAAAACAGAAACGGAACAGAATGGGAAAGTATGGCGTGCAACATCCGTTGGCGGAAAAGAACCGCTCATGTGGTTCATTTTGAAAACTTTTCGCAACATTTAGTTCGACGTCTTGTTTTACAGAATCTAACAATGATTTATGTAAATTAACGTGTGCAATGAAGATAATAAAACTTTTACTTCCATCGATTAAAATTGATTGAGTTTAAAATCAGTTGTTTAAGATAGATCATTTTGTATCTAGTGTGGCAAAGCCAACAAGGTTTAAAGTCTCTCCAGTATTTAGTTCAGTTTAGACGCGCGAAAATTACATTTTTAAATTTGGAAAATTTTGATTGAAGAATTATTGCGGTCTTACTAAAATGCACACCCCACACCCCACACCCCAATAAATCAGCGATTTCGCTGTTTTAACCTAACTTGCTCACCTCGCTCGCTAAATTGAACTGTTCTAAGGTTGTTTGTTGAATTTCAGCGAGCGAAGCGAGCAGGTTAAGTTAAAAAAGCGATTTAAAATTTCTGGGGTGTGGGGTGTGGGGTGTGCATTTTAGTGACACCCGAATTATTGCTTGGTATTTTTCCCTCCCGCCTCCCGCCCTAAAAAGACCAAGACAGCAGCAGCAGCATTTTGACATTTTTCGTTTTCGGCATTTCGTCCTTCCGTGGTTTTGGTTGTGTTGTCTGCCTGTTCTCTCTCTCTTGTGTCTGTGTCCTCGTCCTGTGTCCGTTGTCCCTGATCGCGTCCTTTGCTGATTAAACTCAGCCAGATTTTATTCGCCAAGTCATAGGACGCGTGTGTCCGTCCTTTACTCCATCACTTCAAGTCAGGTAAATAATGGGGTGCCAATGTGGTGAAATCTGTAAATCTGAATATACTGAATATTTTCTAAACTTTACGTTATTCTTTGTCTTATTTAGTTCTTTGATTTTGCATATGAGTGATCAGGAATACAGCCCCGACATTACACTCGGACCGATTCCTCGGAGACCAGTTCCTCTCCCCATTGTTAATCGTCCTCCGTAAGTCAGCACACCGGAAAAGAAAATCATTTGTGAAAATCATAATCAAAACATGACATTATTTCATACAGGCCTATCATCAACATCGAAATGGAGAAAGTAACGGCAAAACTTGTAAGATGTAGTAAGGGTCCCGTTGAGAACGCCACGATTATACTCACTAACTCGGCAGGACAAAGTTTACTGCTGATCAACCGAAAAGTAGAAATTGGATCTTACATAGGCTTCATTAACACAAATTTGAATGTTCCAATCGCCGTGGAGGCTGGGATTGCGAATGAGTACAAAGTCGTAGTTCCGACAATCAAGAGTGCGGATCCTAGGTTCCTCAACCATGATCCAGAGAACGTAGAGTGTATCTTTGAAACAAAGGATGAAGCCGATAAATTTGTTGACACATTGCAATCAGTGTTAAGAACAGCTTAACATTATTTACGAATTAAATAAATTAGTTCGATTGATGCCTAAAAACGTCAGGTGTCAATTTTTTTTAGTGAACAAATGTTCCTGAAATACAGTGGGCTACAATGTCGTTTCTCACATTACGGGTTGCGGGAATAATGCCATTTGAATTTGGAGAAGAGACAAGAAAAACAAAAAAGAACTAATTTTTGAGAATTTATAATTACGAAGTCGTTTTGTTTTCGTTGTTTGATTTTAGCGATCTAAGTAAACGGATTCCTTCTGCTCAGTTACGGCGATGATGCTTCCGCCAGTAAGCCCTGAGGTCTTCCGTCGCGTTGAACTTGGCATGCTGGATACTTTGAATGGATTTCCAAAAGAAGACATACGCCCGTTCTTGCCAATTCTGATCCGTTCCGGTCTTTTGCTGGTTGGTGACATTTCAGGTCGTCCGAAGGATTACCGGCATGGAATTTTAGTACCACTCTCAGACATTGAGCCCATGAACTTATTTGTAGCATTGCTGTCTGTTGATTACAATGCGCTTGAAGTAGATGTAAAAAAGGAACTCCAGTTGAGGTAAGCGAAACATTACTACAATCACAATCCAATCCAATGTTTAATGTCAATCTCGGTTGGACTGTACTAACTGACTGAAAATACTTATTAGGCAGAAGTTGGGGAATCGAGAGCAGGACAGTGTCCTAGTCCAGAACCTTCAGAATGGGCTTGCGTTTGAATACGAGCGAGCTGATGCTACTAGAAAGATTCGCCTCCTCCTTTCTGAACTCCTGTTTGTTATGTCTCAGGTGAGTCTGTCAATGTAATGTGAACATTGAATGCTAAAAATTGAAAAGAACACGACTTATATGATACTTCGTAAAGTTTGTGGAAAACGAGTTATTTCAGCTGGTTGAAATGTCATATTTGCGTTCTGCCTGCATTTTGTTTTGAACTTTTAGTTACATGAACCCAGACAAGAGTACTACATGAGGACATCAGATTTATTTGACAACTGGGTCTATTTGGAGGATATTTGTGATACATTGTGTATTGGTATGGTTGAACTCCCAAATCTTCTATCTCCTTGCGATGTAAGTTTAATATTTTACTCTAAATTGTATTAGAATTGCTCATGTTTTCTTTTTGCCTTTTAGGTCTGCGAGGTGATACTTCACGTCAAGCATGGACCCTGGATTATTTGTCGAATTGTCGCCAATATGCCCGACTCTTTTCTCGAAGGTATTACATGTCACCTTTCCATGGCGTGCTGAGTATTCAACTGTTGATTGTTTTTACCTTTTTATTAGTGTGCAACCATTTAATTTCAAATGGCGACAAGTGTGAAGAGGATTCTGAAGGCGGCTTGATTCGTCTCGAAGCTCTCAAGATGCTCTGCAAAATGAATCCTAGTCAAAATCTCCTCGTCCGCTCTCGTTGCGTAAGATATCCCATCGTTACTATTATTCATGGGTCTCGTCCAACGCTACTCCAACGTTTTACGTCTCTTTCTCCATTAGGTTGAACAGTGTAGGATGCCTGCGCTTACAATTTTCCTGAGCCTTGGTAATTGCTCACCATCAAATTGAATTAAGAATTTCCCGAAGAGAACATTTCTCTGAGTTTTTCTCTTACATCCTCAGAAACTGGTGATGTCGTTCACAACCTGATTCCTTTCCTTTCTGGGATTTTACTTGGAACTGATCAACAAATTCGGAATTGGTTCTCCTTGTATGTCAGAAACGGACAGAAGGTATGTAACATAATTTTTCCAGTGTATTCTTTAATATCTCTATTTCTCTCTTTCTTTTTTTTAGAGAAAGGCAGAGTCGACGAATTCTTTACTGAAGATGCGAGAATCCATTTGGGCTTACATGAAGGAATTGATCACAAGCTCAGATAATAAAACCTTGAATGAATCCATGGTCGTCCAAGTTTCGGCTCTGCTCCGACTCGTTTGTGCATTGAAGGGAATTGGTGGTTTCAAGTAAGGCAACTACCTATGCTCTGTCCCGACTTCCATCAAATTCTTTATGTTGTACATTGTTAATCAGGTTCCAAGATGATGAAAGCAATGATTTGGTTGCACTGCTGACCCTCAAAGCTCCGCAGTCTGCCCCTGGGAATAGATTCATCACCCTTGGACTTTGCACATTGTTGGCTTGCCCTTCTTTGGTAAATGCACCGGAGCACGAAGTGGTCATTGTTGAATGGGTCAAGTCTCTTTTGAACAAGAAAGCAGAAACAATGTAAGTTTGGCGAGGAAATCGATCTGTCATTTGTCTCATGTTCACCTTTATCATTGAATATGAATTTACTTTTCAGATCAGGAAGTATAAACTCTTCGTTCGAAGAAATCCTTCTCCTGATGGCAATCCACTTCCACAGTAATCAATTGAATGCAGTGGCAGAACTAGTTTGTGCCACTCTTGGGATGAAGATTGCAATTAGGGTCAACACCATGTCACGCGTGAAGCAAATTTTTGTGCAGCAAATCTTTGTGGAAAAGGTTAAATTCCATCTTTCAACTAACTCTAGAGAATATTCAAGTTAAATCTATAATTTTAAAAAATAGGTTGTGGCGGAACACGCAGTGAAAGTTCCAGTAACAGCGAATCTGAGTGCAGAAATGCCCGGATTTCTTCCCGTCCACTGCATCTATCAATTAGTCAAATCTCGAAGCTTCACCAAGCATCAGGTTCCGATTAAAGACTGGATATATAGGTATACCCATTCCTCCAGTTTCCTCGACCAATTTCGTTAGCAAAATGCTTACGCTTTTAACCTGTTTCAGGCAAATTCTAACTTCGAAGATGCCAATCCACCCGGTCCTGCCTGCCCTTCTTGAAGTTTACACTCAATCAGTGCTGATCCCAAGCGTTGGTGCCTCCTCACAACAACAATCTCCTGTCAACAAAGTCATTTGTGAGCACACGAATGAGCCACTAACTGATGAGGAAGTTCTTGCAGTTTTCCAAGACTTTGAAAAAAAACATTTGGCCCCACAATTACTCGTTCTCTACTACGTGCTACTCTATGAGGATGTTCGGCTCTCAAACTGTCGAACTCTCCTGTCTCTTGGGAAGAAGAGTAAACTTTACTCTCTGAAACTATTCTATCAAATCCCAATCAAATATTTACTCCAAGAATCCCAAAAGAAGCAAGAATTCTCTGGGGGTAAATTCCGCTGCATTAACTTCCGGCCTAATAGTATGTGTCGAATGTTCACCAATTTTCGATTCTGTAGGACTCTTTCCGCCGATGCTTCGACTCCTTACTACCCATTTCCCACAACTCTGCATTGTGAACGAGTGGCTGGAGGAGGGCGTGGTCCTGACCAAGGACGAAACCATCATCACTTCCAAATCAGATTCTTCTCAAATTGAGAAAGGAAGTTTCCAGAAAGGTAGTTTGGAAATCCCGTTGTCCGAATTCAAGTAAAAATTACACTTTCCTTTACTTTTTCACTCAAAAAGCGTTAGATTGCTGCTCGGAAACACCAGTGGATGCTATCAGACTCTTAGGATTGTGCAAGAAGTTGAGTCCGCATGATTTATGGGCTCATGGAAAGGAAATTGTAAGCAACATCAAGGCCGTAATTCAGCCAAATGTTCCAAGAAAAGTTCAAGGTACACCACCAATTGTCGACCTTCAATGATGGCAAAACTGATCAACACTTTGAACACGTATGTTTATAATTTATTAGATTTGTTCCGCGACGTTTGGTACTTGCTAAATGATGTCTACCCGAGACACTTGTGGGAAATGACGAGCAACGCCCTCCTCCCTACTGGATCAGTCCAGCTCAACGTAGACGAATTGACGATTGATCCTCTCCAAATCCTTCGCTGCGATCCAAAAGTTTTTCGATGCGCCCCAATTATGAGTATTCTCCTCCACATTCTTGCAGCGTCCTTGGCGGCTTCCAAATATTACCTCGGGAAGCACGTCATTGTAAGTTCAGGCAAAATCAGCGAATCTCTTTGTACACAAAAATCTCAACTTTTCTGCCCTTCCAGGAAAATCCGTCGTCCAGCAACAATTTTGCACCAGGAGCTCAAGCGGACATTGAAAGGGAGGAACTCAAAGTTGCACTCACTGCTGTCCAAGACAGTGTCGCTGTCCAAATTTTGCTCGAGGCTTGCCTGCCTTTGCCAGATGAAGAGGTGACGACCTTTTATTTTAAACCGTCAACATACCATTTTCACCTTTGGTTTAATTAATTCGAATTTTGCAGAAGGGCATTGCAGCGGAGTTGACGCTAAAGGAAACTCAGAGCCTCGTTTGTTCCTTTGTCCATCAAATGTTCATAACGGATCCGAATTTAGCAAAATTGGTACACTTTCAAGTAAGTTTTCCACTTCCAAAATATTTGAATTCTGCTTGTGCTTCTTTGTAATGTTTAATTTAATTATTCCAGGGTTATCCAGTTGAACTCCTGCCAATTACCGTTCGTGGTATCCCCTCCATGCACATCTGCTTGGATTTCATCGTGGAGCTCCTTAGTCAACCAGAGACGGAGAAACAGGTCAAGACTTGATTTGATTAGATTTTCCATTATAAATAGTCACTAGTTAACCAACTTTTCTCCGTCCCGGTGGTTCAATAGGTGTTTGCTGTTCAATTAATTGCTCACTTATCAGTACAATACTCGCTTCCAAAATCGTATGGAATTGCGAAGCATGCAATGATTACTATCAGCGCCATGCCAGGTACAAACTCTGTCATTTATGCAGTTATGTACCAAAAAACGTTGCGTTTACCATAATTTTCCAGCCTCCTAAAACGTTCTTTCTCCAGGAATCACATCAAGCGAACGAGCGGAATTTTACGTCTTGATTGTTTCGGCACTGGAACTCTTGTGTGAAGCCTTTCCGCCATTGGTTGATGATGCGATTGGGATTCTTGTGAATCTGGGCAAAGTATGCACCTATCAAAATTCAGTTGAACGGAACCGGATGTGCAAAATCGTAAGGAACAAGTATTTATTGAAGAAGGTCCATGAGACGTATGAGCGAATTATTAAGCACTCAATGCTAGATAGGAAATTATTCTGAAAATTTTATTCCAAACGTGTTCATATGAATGCCTCATAACTTTTTGTATCTCGGGATTTAAAATACAGTTTAACCTGAATTAATTAGTTACACAATCACAGCTATTGGTTTTTCGTATGAATTCAGATTGAGCGATAAGTTTAGAGTGGATAGAGAACTGCTTCGCTTCCATTTTCAAGTGTGACGCCCTTGTAATGGACTCTGTTGACGTTACAAAATGTATAAGTTAGACGAGTGAATTGACGCACGCAATTCGTGCAGAGGATTAGTCGCTTACTGTAAAAGTGTCAACTCGTCGTTGAGGACATTGATGATGACATCATCAATGTTCAGATATTTCTCATCGAAAAGTCCATCCCGATCGTAACGAACATGGAGCAAAGGTTTGTCAGTTGGATTGCCCATGACTTTGCTTGGGACATCGACCCATCGGCTCAAGATTTGACCTCCAGCAAGTCGCCCACTGTCAATCAAACATTCATTAATTTCCCGTAACTAGCCCTTTCGTGACCTTTGCGACCTTGACTTACTCTGCAATTGTGAAAGTCTTGGTGCGTTGTCCATTGTGGCCCAATGCCAAGGTCACCTTGCCATCAGTGGCGACCTGGTTGAATGACACGGCTGTGTCGAATTGCACCGTTTGCACTAAGGATATCAATTAATTAAATTCAAGTTTTAACCAATTAACAAGCGTATTTCGGTTGCTTTTCGTTTTCCTCACTGCAAAATGAACCCTCGGCCTCAGTGTTGAGGTGGAAAGTGCCCCTGGCTTCACGGTTTTCCTTTGAAGTATACCCGAGGACAACGCAGTCTCCAGAACCGCTGCAGGAAGAGGTGCAAAGGCCGCTGTGAATTTAAAGCAGAGTGGGCGGTTAGGGCAAGGTCAAATTTTGGAGCGATTGAACTCAAGCGATTGTAAAGTATTTACTCATTGTAGTCCGAGTGACTATCGCATTTGCGAGCCACAAAGGGGCAGGATGAAGTGATGGACTCGATGTAGTAGTCCACAGCACGGACGTGTGAGCAAACAAACTGTGCAAACGGTGCATCCCACTCCCACCCGATCAAATTGATGATGGAACCAATTAGACTTCCCAACAGATCAGAACAACCTGATTACAAAAGAATTCCAGATTAAACACTTCCGGAACCTTTCGCAACCTGGTTGTTGTCTTTTACCTGGTTGGGAATTTCCACCGTTTACGTAAATGTCAACGTGCCCAATTGCTGGTTGAATCCCCATCCCTGACAAAGCGTCGCCGTTGGTGTGAATGACCTGGACATGTCCAGCATCGTACTTATCAATCCTGACCAGGGCATCAGCTCCACCGAAGTAGGGTTCAGCCGGGTCCAAGGCGGTAATATGTCCGAGAGCCCCCCAGAAGTGGTGCCCAGCGTAGCTGGCTGCATGAGCTCCAACGGAGTGGGCAACGATCCTAACTGAGCCCAAATCCAAATTCCTTGAGGCAACAAGGAAGTTGAGCATACGGACCATTTGGGCTCCGACCATTCGAGCATTGTTGACGCTCTTTAAGTATATCCTGATTAGAGGAATGATTGACGTTATCAGAAATCAACAATTTTGATAGGGTGGATTAACAATTAGTAATCGCTTCTCTCACCTGCTGGCTCCATGTTCCCAATCAACGGAAATTACGTTGCAGTCCTCCTGCGCAGAAATGAAGGGCATTTAGACCTTGGAATTTCGATAATCCAAATGACTTGTTCATAAAAAAAGAAATGTCACCTTGGCCAAGAGTGCATTTCTGGTTTTGACCATCCAGGGTGCCAAGTGGCTATCAGTGAATCCATGGATGAGGAATATGGTGGGTTTTGTCCGGTCGTAAGGGGAGTCAGCAAGGATCACTTCATTGTCTGGAACCAATTCAAAGTCCTCGTATTGGTTGGTGCGAGTAAAGAGGAGGAACCTTGTCCCCACTGCATAAGGCGGCTGTGGAACTCCGGCCAAGGGTCGAATAAGGGACTGCCATGGGCTGGCTGAGGAGAAGCAGCCGTAGGGATTGTAGCAGACCTACAAGGGTCAAAGGTCAAAATTAAGACTCGAGGAAAACCGAATCGGATCAAGCGTTGCTTTTTTCTTTAACTTTGGTCATGGCCGAGGAAAATGTTTGCTTACTTCATCAGCGCTTGGCTTCACTTCCCGAGGAAGAACCGACGCTGGAAAAAGTGAAGCATTTTTAACAGTATTAGATTTTAGATTATAACCGATATTCAAGAAAAACTTGAGGAATTTCTAGAAAAAGTGAAACTTACCAGCAGCGACGGTGGAACAAAGGAGGAGTGCTACAGCAATCTTCATGATTTGCTGAAACTCTAACACGTTTGGATCGATTGATTATTGTGATAGTTTGAATGTAAATGTGACTATGCCCGTGCGTCCACAGGTACAGAAATTAAATACTAATTACGTTATCATCGCAGATTGTTATCAAACTAGATGAAGTTGGAAATATTTTGCGATTCAATTGTCAAATTGTCAATGTCAATGTCACTCTCACTCGATAACCAATCTGGAGTGTTTTCGAGTTGATGCATTTGAACTTTTGA
>JAQIWD010001804.1:0-11093 GCA_034694825.1 Anurida granaria | reverse complement strand
AATTTCTCAATTGCTCCTACACTTGCTCTAAAAAATAGGAAGAGGGGATTGACGGATTTCATTTGAATTGGGAATGAGATCTCTAAAAGCATGGAAGATGAGAATTAATTGGAGTCCACTTGAAACTTGTCTCTGTGAGGGTTTGAATTGAATCTGGAATGATGGCGAGATGACATGGTGGGTTAGTAATTGTATCCATCATGAGATTTATTATTCTAATGATATCATCATACTCGTTCTTCCATCCGAACATGACCAAATGATGTAGTCATTGGTCACCCTCCGCACTAAAACAATTATATCAAGGTCTCGACACAATTACACACACGCTTCGCACTGGGCATGGACAGTAGTGGAGAGAAAGCCTACGCCCAGTCAGGACTAATTTTAACGGCACAACTTCTATATCAAAATTCCTTCAATTCGAATTACGATTTACAAGAAATAACAAAGGAAGGGGATCACAACTAAGGCTTGAACTTGAAGAATTTTTCATTTTGAAAGTGAAAACGGAGGAACAAGAATGAGTACCCAGAAGCTAGAATTTCAGTTAACTTTCAGTAGTTGTTAGTAGTTGTTAGGAGTTGTTAGTAGTCTAATTCCTACTAGTTTCTAAAATTTGGAAATGGCGGCGTATGCCATGTGAAGACACAGAGCCAGAAGGGATCATGAGGTCAGATTCTTCGGAAGGACGCGAGGGGGAGGCGGGAGCGTTCGAAATGCTCAATTCAAAACAGGTAAACTACAACGAGAAAGTTGCCATTCAATCTCTATTTCTATTGTTTAGAACGTTTACATGTGGCGCAAATTTTCAAGTTTAATAGCTTGCGTTTTCTACAGTAGTGATCTGGAAATATTTTGTACGTAGGAGGAAAGTGATGAAGGGGAGGGTATCACCGCATTTGACGACATTTTGGAGCGCGTGGGCACCAAGGGTCGCTTCCAGAAGCTTCTCTTCTACGGCTTCGTCTGTCCAATCATTGGGATTTCACCTTTGACCTGCCTCAGTACAATTTACCTTCAATTCATCCCTGACCACTGGTGCTTCCAAGAAGGGAATCAAAGTCTCAACGTAACGGAGTTGGAGGCCTGGAAATCAAAGCATTTGCCCATGTAAGCCAACCAACGCTGGAACCTTCTCATCAGTTTTGATTACTTATGGATGTGGATGTATTTATCTCGTGTTTCTTTAGGACAACGGGGTCAGAAGGTCAACCGAGGTTTAGCCAATGTGAAATGTATGATGAAAATGGGAAAACCGTGAGCTGCCCAAACGGGTATCAGTACGATACCAAGGACTTTATCTCCACGATCCCCAGTGAATACAATTGGGTTTGCAATTTTGACCACTACCCCACCAATGTCTTCACTATTGCGAGCGTTGGCTCGGTCGCGGGGACGATCATTTTTGGACTACTTGCAGACAAGTACTGGCGGTGTTCACTCATAGTCAAGCGCCTTTCACGTAGTAAACTTTTGTCGGGCTTTGTTGGTTTACAGAGTTGGGCGGAAACCAATCTTCTTCCTGTCAGCCCTAATTTATCTCCTCTTTCGCCTAATTTCCCTTTTCCTTCCGAAATATTTTGTGCTGTACAACATTGCCATGTTTATCAGTTCCGCTGGATATCCCTTCTCCTATCTGATCCCTGGTATGCTTATTGCCGAGTTCACTGACGACGAGTACCGGAGTTTCACGGCCTCCTTTGCCTGGGCAGTTTGGGTCTTTGGCATGGCCGCACTTCCGTATGTTGCTTACTACGCCGGAACTTGGTTCCTCATTGGCCTCTTGACCTACTTGCCCCTACTTGTCACCTTCCTCTACGTCCCGTTCGTCCCAGAGAGTCCAAGGTGGCTGACGACTGTAGGGCGGATTGGAGAAGCGGCGACCATTCTTGAACGTGTGGCCAAAGTAAATGGGATGGAGTCGAAAATGTCGCCAAGTCAAATTGAGGCGGCGCTCAATCGCGTGCTGGCAATTCAGCAGCAAAAGGAAGTACGAAATATTGGAGTCTGGACCTTGTTTAGTAGAAAGAATTTGGCAAAGAACACAATCCTCCTTTGCATCTCATGGTAAATTGCCAAATACCCAAAAGAGTTGGGCACAAAATTGAATTGAGGTTTGCCCAATTTCAGGACCGTCAACAACGTGATTTATGACTCAAT
Organism: Anurida granaria; assembly: GCA_034694825.1. Lineage (NCBI taxonomy): Eukaryota > Metazoa > Arthropoda > Collembola > Poduromorpha > Neanuridae > Anurida > Anurida granaria. The sequence continues at coordinate 8,930 of JAQIWD010001804.1, read as the reverse complement.
GACTTTGAACACTCCGAACATGTCAGGGGATCAATTCTTCAACTTTTTTATCCTGTCTATCATTGAAGTTCCCTCAAGCCTTGTTGGAGGATATTTGTTGGGGACGCTTGGGAGGAGGTGGACTCAGGTCATTTTCTTTGCCATTTCGGTTGTAACCTTTGGAGTGGCGACAATTGCGGTGACATTGCCACAAATGTCCATGGTCGTCATTGTGGCGACTGTTTCTGCCAAGTGAGCATTTGGGAAATTTGCGGAATTTTGAAGATGTTGATGTTGTTGTGTGAGTTTCAGATTTGCAATTACGATTACATTTTTAATTTTATACTTGCAAGCCAATGAATTATTCCCAACATCACTCCGTTCTTCTGGAAATTCATTCTGTGGTACTGTTGGATCCGTCATCGGAATTTCTGGACCTTCCATTGTTTACTTGGCAAGTGGACTTTCGGTTATGCGCTTGCGCTGTTAAATTGGGATTGACATTGCGAATATATTTCAGGGACGCTACTATGCTGGAGCTCCATATTTGGCCATGGCCCTCATGTCATTCACCGGACTTCTCGTGACGGCATTTCTACCAGAAACCCTTCATCAACATTTGCCAGAAACAATTGAAGATGCGGATGCTTTTGGGAAGGAACATAAATTCTGGACCCTCCATCCTAAAAGGCGGAAATCAGAAATCAACATGGAGGATATCAACAGAATTATAGCACGAAGGAAAAGCCTCGCTGCAACAGACATGGATGCGCTACCATCATAACCTCAACATTGCTTACAGTTTCAAATATAGAACTTCTAAAAAATTCAAAAATTTGCTTTGATAAGTAGTGGAACAAAACATTTTTATAAAAATTATATGATTACATGTTGAAAATCTTGCAAATGACGCTGCGATATCCTCCGTATCTGGACAATTTCTGATAAAAAGCTCAAAAGTCGGCTTTCTGTGCCACTGACGCGCTACGTCCAATACGAAGATTGTGTCCTAAAATTAGATTCTGAATGTCGTACATACAGTGGAAACATCTTGATATTGTAGTGAAATTGCAAAACGTGTAACCTTTGGCCTGCGGATCCAATTGGGAATGGGAGAGGCATATAATCGAGATAATCATGTCAGTGTCATTAATCCACTCTTCTTCATTTTGCACTGTTTTTATATTCACCCCGTGTCTCATTTGCATGGCAAATTATTACTCCACACTTTTGGATTTTAATTCACCTACTTTGTGCAAAGTCGTGTCTGCTCCATTTCCCTCTCTTCCTCTTATAAGAATGGAACCCAAAATATTATTATTGACTTTCATCATTACCACTGTAAACTTGGGTGTTTTTGGGTTAGGAGTGAAGGAAAACATTGTCTGGACACATCAGGTTACGTTCCCGGGTGACGGTCAGTTTGAGTTCAAGTGGTCAAACACGGATCCGGAATGGGTCACAATGGAAATCAAGGCCAAGACCAAAGGTTATGTCGGGATTGGATGGTCGCCCAACGGAGGAATGCCGGGTAACATGACCCAAAACATCACAGTTGGGTTTCGAGGAATAAAATTAACTTGCTGTATTTTATCATGTGTGCAGGTGCTGACATTGTCTTGGGATGGGTTGACACTACCGGAGTGGCACATTTGAAAGTAAAACTTTTAGGGAAGATACTTAAATTATATAAGCATTTTTTAGCCATTTTACCCCCACCCACCCACCCCTTATGGGAGTTTAACACTACGACGTTATCAAACCCAGGTATAAGCGACCGACCGACCCACCCACCCGTCGGCTTATATAATTTAAGTATCTTCCCTTACGATGTGATTTTGTGACTCGAGTTGCTCCTTGTTAATCCTCCCGCCATAGGATTATCATGGAATCACAAATGGCGTCCCCATTGAGGATGCGCAACAAGACTACGTAATGCTTTACGGAAAGGAAACGGAGGAGGGAACGACCCTAGCATTCAAGCGGAAATGGGATACATGTGATGCTCAAGACATTCCGATTGGGGTAAGTCGAAACTTTAATTTATTTATTTGCTCCCATGGTGATTGCGACTGCGTCGTAGAATGACACGATGCGCTTGATTTGGGCATGGAGTCCCACTGACCCCCGAGATGGGCAACCGCTTCATCACCATGGATTTGGGGCACGGCGGGGTGTGCGGAGCGTTTACATGCGGACACCCTCAAAACCGTTGAAATTCCCGGAAGAGGACCCAACTGACACAACAACGCAGTATTGGGATATCACTATGTACAATGTACGTCTATCTGAGCCTGCTTGCAACAATGCGGATCATATTAGTACTTAAGCCGTTTAATAATAGGCGGAAGTCCCCAAGACCGAAACGAAGTACTTTTGCAGGATTTACCAGTTTCCGAAACTTGCTAAAAAGCATCACGTCGTTGGGGTAAAGGCGAAACTTTGCAAACGTTTTTTTTTGAGGACAAATGGCGCCATTTTTATGTTCCTTTTAGTACCGCCCTTTAATTGCTCCTGAAAGTGTGCCGTATGTTCACCACATCAACGTTTACAACTGTCACGTGCCTGAGGCCCTTGGTCGGACGGATGACATTTTCAACAAGTATTTGACCCACCCGGGCGCTGAATGTCTCTCTGCGGCAGCTCCAAACGACTGGAATCAATATTGCTACGCTTTTAGAGTAGCTGTGGCCGTTGGTGCTGAAGGTAACTGGGCCATACAAAATATACCGTGACCTTTGACCTTTAGATCTATTTTCACAGGTGATATTTTTCCACCAAACATTGGAGACCCAATTGGGAATGACCTTGGAGAAAACATGTATCTCAAACTGGAAGTCCACTACGAAAATCCTTATGGGCACCAATGTAATCCTTTAAAATCCTGCGAGAGATTTAAATTTTCCTGCCTTTTTTATTTGGTTTTTAAATTACCCAGTGATGGACAGTTCCGGGATTCGAATTTACTACACAGAGAAACTGCGGGAGTACGACGTCGCGATGCTATTTGCAGGATATCGTCGCACTCCTTTCCTCTCAATCCCGCCATTTCAAAGTGACTTTATGATTCACGGGCACTGTAGCAGTGATTGCACCAGAGTGGTGAGGATTTGGCGGCAAATTTGAATTTGGTGGCGGCGTGAATAACGATTTGAGTACTTTTGGACTTTTCAGGGTTTCCCGCCAACGGGGATAAAAGTTTTCAGCGTCCTCCTCCATGCTCATCTGACCGGTAGGAAATTGATGCTCCGTCACATCCGAAATGGAATGGAGCTGGAACCGATCGCTTATGACAATCACTACGATTTTAGTTACCAGGAGTACCGGAAGTTGCCGCAAGAGGTCACGATTCTCCCTGGGGATGAGCTCATCATGGAATGCAAATTTGACACAAAGCAGAACTCCTCCTTCATTTTTGTAAGCCCCGCGCAATTGAATTAAACATGCATGCGGATTTCACCGCGATCCAATTTTTAGGGCGGTTTATCCACCCGACAAGAAATGTGCGAGGCTTTCCTCTACTACTACCCCAAATCAAGTCTTGTCGACTGTCGGAGCCAGCCGGAGTACTTTGCATACCTTGATGCCCTTGACGGGGTCAAGAATGCCACTGGAAGTTTTTTGCGCAGGATCAACATTCCTTACAATCCTGCCCTCCTCCCGTCGTAAGTTCCCGCGCCGCTTTCAAACGATTGAAAGAAATTGTTTTATCCGAAATTTTGTGAATGGATGCAGAAATAAGCAAGACCTGGCCATGGCCGATGATGTTTACATTATGCAGTTTGCGTCGGAGCAGAATCTGTTCAAGGGCTTGACCATACGAAAGCCTGAAAATCTGGCTGGAGAGAATATGTTCAATTACATGAGCAGTTTAAATTGGCGGGAGAAGGCATTTACAAAAATGGTGGAGGCCAAATGGCGACAGGCTCCTCGCTACATGCACTGCGCGGGAGCACATGGTGACAGAATCAAAATTCCCGTAAGACTTTGCCGTTTTCCCCTGGTTTCATCAAAAATTTTAACCATTTCACAACCTTTGTCTGCCTTAGAATCACATTGTGAAAATTGGGGATTACAAAAAACGCGTTCCTAACCCGAGTCACTGTGGTGCTGGAAATCCTGGAAGCAGGACCAATTCTGGAGTTTTCTTTACTTTATTCACAGTCATTGTTGTTTCTTTGGTTCAAGTAAATTAAACTAAGGTTTCTGATTAATTCAATTTATTTGAAGGTATTGTAATGATCTTTCAAATCATAATTTCTTCTCCTTCAGCCATTGAATTACGGCGTAGACATTCTGATATGATCGGAAGATCGATCCGAATTTCAAAACTTTTTACGCAAAAATGGAATTCTAACTTTCCTCGAATTTTTTTTTTCAAATAAATTCAAACAGTATAATGCGAGTGCGGTTAAAGTCACAGCCAACCCCCTGGCAAACCTTACGGGCTTTTGCTTCGTGAGGATAATTAACTCTTGAATATACCAAGTGAACTGATGAGTCTAATGGGAGCACCGAAATTTCCCCTCGTTGATCTTGATCTGGGCTCGTAATTCTTAAAACTAAAATTCGACTTTAAATTAGTTTAAACCGTATTAATTATTTCAATATACTCATATATTAACCTTGTTCACACCTTAAGACTGCCCTTGATCTTTGACCTCAGTGGAATAATTATAAACTAAAAATCAGTAGAAACTATGTAGAAAACCACGGACAAATTTAAGCGCGTATGCGGACGACACACGCGTGTTCATTTCCCATCATCAACAACTGGATATTATAAGCGAAGAATTTCAAAATTTTGGTGAACATTCTGGGGCTATTCTGAACGACGGAAAATGCGAAATTCTTTGTTTGGGAGACTGGCGGAATCAAACAGCAGTCCTTCCTTATAAAGTAACGACTGATAATATAAAAATCCTTGGTATATACTTTGGCCAAGACTCTCTAAATTGGGATGAGGTTCTCACACGTATGAGATCAAAGGTTATATATTATAAATAAATGAATGAATGAATGGTTTATTTGACTTTGGCTTTCGCCGTATCAACTGGTTAATGGTGAGGAATTTACAGTTGCGATTCGGAGGTTGAATCTCCTTTTGTAATTGAGAAGAGCCAATTGGAGTGATTTTTTAGTTAATTGGATATGCGAACATCGGGACTTTGAATGGATCAACTATGACTACATCAACCATTATGGATTTTATAAGCTGATGGAGAATGGGCAGAGGTATTGAGACACTCTGACCCTGACGTCTACCTGTTTGCTCTCTGCTTCCTGCTGTTATCTCAATTCCTTGATTCATCAACTGAGTCCGGTCCAACTCATCTAATTACTGTTATTAATTGGCTAAGCCCCCTTTTCGTAGTTTTATTTGTACTAATTTAGGAATTCAATATGAATAAACTTTTGTTGTTTGTTAGTTTAAAAAAATGAATTGATCAATATGATAAGAGAGATGAGACTGATTATCTTGATTAGAGAGATGATAATAATATCCTGATAATGGTGATGAGACACATTAAAAATACGGGTGATGCCATTGCAGGTTCGAGAGGCACTTGAAGACTTCCTTTGCTTGTATCCATTGGAGTCTCTCATATACCGTGAGGATGTTTAATTGACGAAGGAGATCAGTGGCGTTGAGGTGAGCGCGAAAGTTGGAGTACAGCTGCTTCCTGCTTTCTTTATTCCCTCGGAGAAAAGAGCGACGTAAGTTCCTGCTGAGGGAAGGTTGTGATGCATGTAGTAAGTGACGATTGATGACTTATTATTATTATTATATGATTTATTATTTATGTTTCTCCGACGGTCAAGCCCGCGCTGAAATTTCCGCAACCGGACAAACACACATCGCCAAGCCAGGAGACCTCCGTCTGTCCGTGGTTAAAAAATTACCATTGGGAACTATTTTTCGTTAAGTTTTCGGATAATGCGCATTTTTTCTAAAATTTAGTATGCTCCAAACTGAACTACAATTATGACTGAGCAACAATTATGCATAAAAAAATTGGCGAAAATTTTTGCACGTGAAAGACATTGCGATACAACCAAAATTGACTAAATAAAGCTGCTTAACTCTGAAGCATATCTTCGTTCTCAGTCCGCTTTCCATTTACTTTTACCAAGTTAGACATTTTTTGATTTCCAAATCCACTTTCTAAAATGTGACAAACTCTCAAAATATGGTTGAAATTTATTTTGAGGACTGACAATTCTGCAAACCAGAAATCTTATCTTCCGATGAAACCCTTGGTGTTTCCACGTCCTTCATCCAGCACATTTCGCTTGACTTACTCCAAACATAAGCTTGGCAAGATGGGTCTGAGTTACATTTGTGGCAACACCCCGCCAAGTCCAGGTACCGAAAGACTCTAATGTTATGAGATCCTGGTGAGATGTCAAATCCTGAAGTCACCCCCAGGCAGTCTGTCCGTACTACCCTGCCCAATAAATAGTTCTATAATGTTTAGGTCATGCTCAATCAATTAGAGAATAATATTTACCATTCGTCGCGTTGGAGTCATTTGAATTTTCAGAAAAGCCAGAAATGAGGTAATGGTTTATAGTCTTGGGATGCACAGCAGATTTGAGCCAACACGTTTCCGCGGATTTACTCCAACTAAACGCCTTACAACTGGGTGTCTTCTTGCAAAGGTCACAACAACCTCCAAGGTCAATTCCAGTTTGGTCCAAAATGATATTCAAGCCCGCAGAATAATCCACCCCGGAATTTATCGAGTAGCATTGCGGTCCTCGTCCTACAACATTTTTTTTAGACCTTTTGAAATTCCCGCCCTGCACTACTGACCTCGTTACCTCTGGTGGCGTTGCATGAAGCACTTTGTGTGGATGCCGTCGTCGCTGGCACCGGTGATGTCGACGGTGGGGCTACGGTCACCCCAATTTCGCCCGATAGCTTTGAATCCCCTACGTTGACCACATTTGTTTTGAACGATTCTTTCAAGTGGGTCACTGATGACATAATGCTTGTCAACTTGGAATCAAGCGCTGCAAGCTTGCCGCCCTGACCGTGACATCCTTCACTGTTGGACAGATTCCTTAGTTGCGTTTCAATTGCATGCGCAATCCCGTCAATCTGCCCAGATGTGCAAAACTGTAAAATTGGTTGCCCACTACAGGTCACATTCTTTTACCTTGGATCCCAAGTTCTGCAATTTTTCTTCGAATTTTGCCGTTTGCATGGAGAGTTGAGCAAATTTTTCACCGAGAGTTCGATCAAATTTCTCTTGTCTCTGAATAAGCTACAAAAAGTTCGTTTTGTATCAAATATCGCCGCTTTCAATACCTGTTGTGAAGGAATTGTGTAATACCATGGAAGTTATACGTTCCACGTAAGCGCGAATTATTTGCTCAGTTCCAGTTCCACTTTTCAAGCTGTTCGGATTATACTAAAGGGAGAGAAGAAATTTAAAAAATTGCACAAACACTGTTCAGAAATTTCCCTTACATCATTAACGTCCTCACTGAAAACTAGGGGCAGGAGGAATATATATGAAATTGAAGTTGCAATACAACGGAGCCGCATTTTGCGAAACATTAAATAAGACCTTTAGGGCCACATGCAAAGTTGATGGCTGAGCCGCAACGGCTAACACTGTTCGCAAAAGTTGAACTTATTTACCAAATTATTTTATTGTTGCGTGCTTGTTTTCTTACCCTCAAAAAAGTCGAGGAAGTGACGCGTTTAGCGTAAAGTTTATGGAATCGAAGAAATTCTTCTTTTTTTTTTGCGTAAGTGTAAGATACGTATTGCAAAGATAACAGACTTCGGTTCTCTGCCTGTTTAAGTTAAATTACCAAAACTCGTTTTTGTAGAATGAATGGAAAATAATTGGATCCACTCGCTTTATAATGACAATCATTTACGATTTGAGTTAGGTTAAAGGGACGAGGAAGATACGAGAGGTGTATAAAAAGGTTACTGTCCTCTGGGGATGAGCTCATCTTGGAATGCGAGTTTTAAACCAAATTAATAAATACACTCATTTTCGTGTATGATTTACATTTTCGTTGTACATTTCGTTGTACATTTCGTTGTATACATTTTCGTTGTAAACCCTGAACAGAGTTCGGGTTTAAAAATTTTAAGTATTGTAGAATCACATTGTCAAAATCGGGGATTACGAAAAAGGCGTCCCGGAGTCGAGTCATTGTGGCACAGGCAACCCTATGAAGAATGAATTCTGGAATTTTTTTCACTTTATTCAGAGTTATTGTTTCAATTCAAGTCCACTAAATTTAGATTTCTGATTCATTAATCGCTTTGATTAATTTAATTCAATGAAACCATATATAAATTCATTTAGCAAATCATACTTTCTGTTCCTTGAGCCATTGAATCACGACGTAAACATTTTGATCTGATGGGAAAACTGGATAAAATATTTTTACAATCTCACCATCCTTGATTACCAACGTCAACCTCTTCACTAACTTTCCAAAATTTTCAAACTCAAAAGTGGGCAAGTTCAGAGCATCCGTAAATTTCCGTTCGGCATCACTCAATATGGGAAACGGAAGATGGAGTCGATCAGCCACCTCCTTCTGGATTTCCGTAGATTGCGTGCTGAACCCAAACAAATGATTCACTCCTAGTTTTCTTAATTCTTCAAAATGGTCTCTAAAACTGCAAGTCTGAGGTGTACATCCCCGAGCACCAGGAATGGCATCCCACCTAAACAAAAAACTTGTTAAAACAAAACTGAGTCCGAATTTAAGTGATTCACACAGTATATGCGTGTATACTGTACGTATAACGTACGGTACGTACCTATAGCGTACAGTACGTACGTTTATTACATATATGTTGTAATATATATATGTTACACCCAAAGCCCGAAAACCGCCACTGGCCGTTCTACAAACGCCCAGACCTAGGTGTGGGCGTTTTTTAAGACCAGCCACAACTAGCTGTGGCCCTT
>JAQIWD010001803.1:0-11093 GCA_034694825.1 Anurida granaria | reverse complement strand
AATTTGGTAATATTTCCTTCAAATTTGGCCACATATCCTTAAAATTTAGCAATATTTTCTGTACATTTAGCAACATTTCATTTAAAGTTGGGAAGATTTCCTTAAAAACTCGCATTAGAATTTAGTTTTTAGCTTTTTGAAATCAGGTTTTATTTGGAGGCTGGAGAAAGTGCTTGGATTTTACGAAGGTTGCGGAATCCGCTTTCATTTTGGTGCCATTACTTTTGAGATTCTTTGAGTTCCTTTCTAAATGTGACTCTTGTGCTTTGTAAGTTGGAGAAAAGGAAGGAAAGTGAATATTGAAGAGAGCCCGAATCTCCTTCCTTCCTTTCTCGGAGATTAAAGTTAGGATTTAGGTTTTTATTTTTACGTTTACTCCCATTGGAATGTGGGCAACGAGTAGGAAGGGAATGGAAATGAGAGTGAAAGGACGACGGTGGAGGGCAAAGGGAGGAAAGGGAAAACCTCGGCTCGGTTGTATTTAAGATTTTCGTAATAATCCTACCACTGGGTTGTAGTGGGGGTTATTTATGGGACACTCATGGCATGCAATTATGCGGAAGAATGCAGTGGAAAAATATCTGATGACTGAAATCCCCGTTCCCTTCCTTGACTCCTGCCTCCCTCCTTCCTTTTCTGCCTTTGGTACTGTGGAGAAAGGAGGAGAAAGTAGACTGACGCCTCCCACTCTCTTTCTCTCTCTCTCTACGCCAAGCCAAGAAGAATTTGACTTGTAAGTTCTGGTGAGGTCTTTAGGAAGGGAGGCCTTTGTGAAATTTTGGGATCATTAAAGCCCAGAATCACGCAGACACTAAGAATCTGATTAAAATAATTGCCATCATCACTCCCTCACTCTCCTTCAAGAAGGAAGAACTTACCACTACACCATGGTTCCTTTCTGTCTAATAAGGACTCCCCCCGAGGATTGATGGTCTTTAATCAAAATCAATTTCCCAACTGAATCCCATCTCTCTCTGGGCGACCCCACCAAGGAAAGTAGGTCTTCCCTCATCCCTTGTCCTCATTTCACGCTCCACAACAAGCAAGAGCAGTAGATCACTCATTTTGGTCACCGTCGGCAGGACGGACCAAATTTCGCATAAACCACTAGTGCAAAATTTGTCCGCGGTGTAAAGAAAAACCAGACATGATGAAACTCATCAACCCTTCTGAAAAATCTGTCCGCGGTAAAAATTATGACGAAACTCACAAACCCCTGTAAAAAAAAAAATCTGTCCGCAGTCAGAAAAATTTTCAAAATTGAAAATTCTGGAATTTTTTTTTTTTCAATTACTCGGACGAAAGGCATGAACCACTTTGGTTGTTTTTCTGTTAGTAAAGACTAGGGTTGGGCATCCTTTTCCCTTTTCTTTTCAATTTTGTAAGATTAATCAGATTGATTTGAGGTTTTCCGAGTAGTTTGGTAGGGACGATCAATAGCTCATCAGTTGCGGGGGTTCAATTTTATTACGTTAAGTTTGTCCTTTGGAAAGAAAGAAGGGGAAAAGGAATTACTCTAATCGTCCTAAGAGGGTTTACGTTGTTGACAGACTCAAATTGCCATCACACCCGTTTCTCAAATATAATTCCGAAAGTAACCTACGAACGAACGAACGAGTAGGAGTAGATGAGGTATGACAAATGATGAAGGAACAAGAGGGGGAAACAGGTAGAGCACTCAATCAAGTCATCGTCCAACTCTATTTGTCCAGACCATTAAACCCTTCCGACCCCCCTCCCCCCCCCCTTGTTCGGGGGGGCTTTCCAGAGAGAAAGTGTGTGGTGATTCGTCCAAATCCAGCTACTAATCTTTCATGACTCTCAGAACTACTCGGTTGTATTTTTATTATTTCCCACTTTCACTCCACTCCTACGGTCTGTCGTTGGTTCGGGGAAATGCAAACAGAAAAGGAGGAAATTGGATGAGAAGTGAAAGTGGAGAGAAAGGATCTAATCCCAAGCCAAAGACTTTTGGCTTCCTTTCCTCACTTTCTTCCAAAAAGGAAGCGAAATGGGCTCAACGCATCGCTGCTCAAACAGCTGCTCCTCCTCCTTTCGCTTCCACCACCACCGCCGCGGTCTCCTTGGAGATTTCCACTTTGGCAGGGACTAGCTCTAGGATCCTGGAAATTCAAGATGACCAATTGCTCTCATCTTGAAACTTAAGTGAAAAGGCGGATTCCCTTTCCACTCTCATCCTCTCTCATCCTGAGGATACAAAATCTCTAGCTAGAATCCTAGGGCCCAACGAGGAATACTCGCTCGCTGGGTATAAACGTTATTCTCTGGCCCTTGTAGGGCGGGAAGGCGCCATCCATAAATGCCGTTAATCGGTTCGTGGCTGGGTGTGTCTCTTAAACTATCGACGACTGTAATGATCCAACTGATACTAAAAAGGGCTTGCTTAGGGGGGGGGGGGGGGGTGGCTCCAATTTTGGACCGTTTTGTCGTTTGCGTAATTTATGAACGACCCCTAATGGATTTCGTCGAAATCGCCTTGTTAGGTCCTGTCGAATTCCAGTCGTTAGCTGTCCGTTTGTGTAAGCTTTCATAGGCACGAATGGCGACTCCAGGCTGTCCAGACGTGAGGCATGTAGTGTCCAGGGCCAAAGATTGTCATGGAGACTTAAGGCTCCAGCGTAAGTCCTTCCTTGTGAATAACCGTATGGTGGTTCTGGAACGATTGGCACATCTGGTGGCGGTCAAATAATTGTAGGGCTGTTTTGTTGATTTTAAGGGAGATGGACATGGGTGGGGGTTGGTGCGGATGGGTAGAGAGCATGCAAAGGGTCCCAAGGGAGACGGGGCACTCTCTGAAATCGCCTTAAATCCAAAAGCTAAGGATCGAATCCCATCCCATCTCCCCGCTTTTTTTCTTCATTTCCGAGCTGAATCCTGGTGCTGGTCTTAATATGATCATGTCCGTGTGCCCTTGGAACAAAAGTCCCCAGCGATTGGTGCAGGCGGGCTGGGGAGACCGAAATTGCGACCGACCGACAGGACTTTCTCCTCCCCGACTGCGTTGAATTCTCTAAACTTTTATTCTTCTTTTTCAAATTGGATTTCATGTTCTTTCTTTTTTTTTTTTGGTTTCCATTCCTCTGTCATCGTCATCACGCAAATCCCCCACGACTCATTCGGTACAAGGAAGGAGGTTGTTGGAGGAGCGCTCGAGAAGCGTAGCCATCCAGAACCACATCTTCCTCTCGGTTCATTTATTATTCAGGAGTGGTCCAATCTCATCTAATCCTCATCCAGGATACTCCTCTCCAGTCCTCCTTAAGGAGAACTTTACTCTGGACAAATTGATTCCCACTTTACAGATACTAAAATGAGCCTTGGTTCCTTAATTTCCATTCAATTTGGAATCAAGTTGGAGAAAGTCTGCTTTCACTGGAGAAATTCTACTTTCCCTAGAAAGAGTCTACTTTCACTAGAGAAAATATACTTCAATTGGAGAAAGCATACTTTCATTGAAAAAAGCATACTTTTACTAGAGAAATTGGAGAAAGTCTGCTTTCTCTTGAGGAAATCGTGGCTTTCCTGGTCCATTTTAAAAATGGGAGACTAGTTTTCTTTTTTTAGGAAGCGAAGGGCTATTTTTGTGTCGTATTTATAGCTTTCACTTTTGACTTTTGGTTGAGGGCTTTTGTTGAGCTGTTTGTTTTGAAATCCTACTGGGAAATTGGTTTTTTGTTGTTTGTGTGAACCATCAATGAAATGGGTTTTGTGGGATGTCCACTCTACCACTTTCAGTTCCTGTCATCTTTGACACGTCGACCACCACGACGGACGAGGACAGAGTCCAATCCAATATTTCCAGAGTGAAAACAACCCAAGTTGTCCAGGAGGATAAAGAAGACTGGAGTCAGATTGGCAGCTTGGCGTCCTGAAATCCAATGTTGACTTATTTTAAGTTTTTGGAAGATCTCGGAGGGTTCGGTCCTTGGTTGTTTTATGTTCCACTGTAGTTCTTTTAATCTCCGTGTTATGGTTATCTCATCTTTGTCTTTTTCTTTTTTTGGAGTGAAAGTTAAAAAGGGAAAGGAGGAGGAGAGGAGCGGGGGAAATTGAATTTAAGCTTTTCTTCCTTCCAAAACAGGCAGGAAAAGGAGATGGAGAGAGAAAAGTGAAAAGTTAAATTGGATTTAAGTCCTTATTATATTCACTTCCTTTCCCCTTCCCTTCCCTGTCTTCCTTCCTTGCTTTCCTTCTTCAAAAACGGGTCTGATCGTGTTGCTTTTTCTTGGAAGCGAAAGAAAGTTGGCATAAGACACTCAAAAGGCGGAGATATAAAAGGGAGTCTCGGGGGAAACACGATTTTAACACTAATTTCCTCATCACCTCAATCACTACTCCCTTACGCCCCGTGCTTCTTTCCTTTTTTATCTTTTCTTCTTTTCCCTTCCGGTTCACGAGATTTGGCAAATTTCCCTCGCAAATTTCTCTTTTCCCGTCTCCCACCGGAGAAATTTGTAAATCTGTAAAAGGATTTTAGTCAAAACAGTGTCGAACATTCTGGAATTCACCAGAATCTCCCAAGTCTAATGTCGTCGGACTCGGAACTGTCGCCAATGCATTCACAATTTTTCCAAGTTTCAAAAATTCGGATTTTTGCACTAGAAATTTAAATTTGCCGGTTGGAAATGTCACCATGAGACAATTCACCTCTCTACGACGTAGTGGCTGTCGCTGATGGCTCCGATTGAGAGCTGGGATTGGTTGGTCCCAAGGGGGCGAATGGGAAATTTTCAAATGCTGAAAATATGTCACCGGACGTTGAAATTTATGACAGGATTGCATTTTGGCTTCCGGCGACTGCTGGCGACATGTTTCCCTGCCCCCAATTTGACCTCTGGCCCCTGGGTGTGCCGGCTGATAATAATTTGTAATGGAAAGTGTTACAAATTGAGTTAACTAATTGAACTGTGCTGTTGGGGGAGAGGGGGGGAGGGTAGTGTGTGTGCTCAGAGTTGGGAATTGGATTTGGTGAATTCCATTGTCCATGATCACTTGGAAAAAAGGGGAAAGTGTCAAAGGGGAAAGGAAAAAAAAGAGTTTGGAATTGATCTGATCCTGGTTCCTTGGTTCCTTGGGAAGGGTAATACCCTGATCTGATCCCTTTATTTCTGGGGTCGGAGATCATTAGGATTCATTGGAAAATTCAATTGAGTTCCGGAGAAAGTCAGAGGAGGAGGACGGAATGACTCCCCACAGATTAATACTGATAATCCCTGAATACATTTACGAACACATCCTTCGCCGCCCTTCATCCACCGGAAAAAAAAACCTTGGAGGAATCTATGACTCGAAGGCTCTGAACCAAGTCCCAGTGGACATTTTTCATGCATGCGAGGTTGAGGCGTAAAATAAATATGGCCCTATTCCATAGGACTCCCTTCCAGCACTCCTTCCTGCTCTGGAGAAAGTCCTTTTATTCCAGGAACAAATTCAATTTCAAAAGTTGGAAAGTGCTCCTCCTCTCTCCTTTCTTCGCTGGAGAAGAGGAGAAAGTCCTAATATTTCATGCAAAACAGTTTTTTTTTAGTCTTCCTTCCCCTGGCATCCAGAAGACGACAGAGGAGAAATTGCTCCTGTACGTAATGCAATCGTAAAAACTGAGTCCGTGATCTATGGATTTCCCACCGCCACCGCCACGTTTATTCCTGGAGTTCCAGCAACTCCAGGACCAAGAACTTTGACTCTTGAGGGCTTTTGACTGGGTCTCCCTGCCACACACTTTTCACTCCCGGACAAAAGTCCCTGTCGACATTGGGAGGACTGGAGAAAGTCCTCCAGGAGACTGACGACTCTTGACGGGTGGCATCCTTTTCCAGAACTTTTTAGAGGGCCATTTATATTCAAAAGCCTCATTTCTCCCGTGACACTTTTTGGATTTGGAAACTTTCACTTTGTCACTGACAGGCGACGGCGACCACCGCCAGCATGTCACTCTTTTCTTTGTTTCATTCTTACGGACGGATGATGCAAATCTTGAATTGTGGCGGGGGCGACATTTCAGTCAGGGCTGCCGGCGCCAATATTTAAAAAGAAAGCAAAAGCCACCAAGAATTTTGAAATCGGTGTTGGAATCGGAGGATTTCTAGGACATAGAAATTCCATAAATTTTGAGCAGTTCTTACAGATTTTGGCTTTGCGCCGGCGTATAAGTTTTAAGATTTTTTTAGCTTGAGTTTTCCTTTTGGTGCTTGTGCTTGTGGGCCTTGCTTGGAAGAAAGGTGAAAAGTTGAGGCAGTGGGTCGTGGTTTCTCCAGCGGTGTTTTCCAGGCACAGCTGACATCTGTGGATGGTACCCGGGTATCTCTTGAAGAGTGAGTGAAAAGGGTACTTGGAATTACGAGAACCCATGCCACAGTTTCCTTCCGATTTTCAACCCCCTCTGCTCACTTCGTCCAATCCCCGTGAAATCCTTGAAATGCATCCCTTTTGGGGTTCATTCCCAGTTGGCAGTGGTGGGAAAAGGGCCATGAGGGAGATATAAAAGAAATCGATATTTTTAGGGTGGTTTCCGTGAGAGTAGGAACATCGGGAAGAGACACAAATTTAGGATCTAGGAACATTAAAACAAATTCTTCTTTTTACGATCTCCATTTTTATTAGGGGTGAGGGGTGTGGGTTATTAATTGGGAATTGTTAATCAAGGAAATGAGCGATGGGGACGGATATGTCGGGGGAGTGGTGGGTGGGAAGAGTGGAATCAAAGGACTCCTTGAATGGGAATTGTCACTGGACAGTCGTGACCTACGAGCTCATGCCTGGTACCATGGGAATCTCTCCAGGCAAGCCGCCGAGACCCTTCTCCAGGCTGACGGGGACTTTATTGTGAGGGACTGCACGAGTTCTGGAAGGTCAGGGGACTTTGTCCTCTCATGTCGCTGGGAGAACAAGAATCTTCACTTTCTGGTTCATCGGGTAAGACATTCCAAGTTAATGAAGATTCCAGCGATTGTGATGCGATTGATTCCTTTGTTGACATGTTTTCCAGGATGTGTTCCAGCCGGATACGATTTATGAAAAACTGTCGTACCGATTTGAGAACGAGCACTTTGACACCGTGTCCGACTTGATTACGTACCACGTCGGAAGTGGGATCCCGATTTCGTCAGTTTCTGGAGCGCTGATCTATAGTCCCAAGTAAGGAAATCGCTGCGAGCCAATCGCTGCTAACCGATCGCCGCTCGATAATCGCTGATTAATTGCAAATTATTGTAAAAGTACCCCCGATTCCATGTCGCCCTGGTTGTTTTTTCAGAACTCGGAATACGCCGATCCAGAAACCGAGTGGGCGGAACTTTATAGCCGAAGGGAGTCGCGGCGACTACGTCACCCTGATGTCCGCTGAGGTTCAACCAATCCCCGTTCACTCCAAACTGGAAAAGGTTTCAACCCTGGAGCGCCTGCGTCACCAATCGCTGAATTTAACCCCGCCGTCAGGCCTGCTGGAAGAACTGGAATCAGTTCCACCGAACATTCTCCAGCTCTGCGAAAAGTTTGCTGAAATTCAAACTGGAAAGAAAGCCAGCAACTACGACTTGTCAACATTCCAGACTATTTTGATTCCAGCGAATAAGGATGAAGTGGACGTCCGGATGGATCCTTCCGTTTTACATGTAAAGATTCACAAATTCCTGAAATTTTAACCCAATCGCTGATTTTGAATTCTAAAATGTAGGTCGTGACGACGCGTCTTTTTGAAACCAGCGACCGACTCATTTCTCTCCACTTGACGAAACTGGATTGGGAGCTACTAACAAAGGGAAGCGCTGGGAACGGGTCAGAGGATGATGATTTCATGGAGGCTCCAGAAGTCAAGGTCAAGGACTCCAGTGGCTCTGGATTCCAAGACTCTGGAGGACTCTACGATCGACTCTGTCATGATTCTCAACATCGCTGGAATCACATCATTGAGCGATCCTTTACATTTTCCCATTTCGTGGTGGTTACCATCCTCAGTTGTTCCAGCCCCGAAGCAATGCTAAACAAATGGATTACGGTGGCCAACGAGCTCAAGACGGGGCTAGGAAACTTCTTTTCATTTTGTTCCATCATGAGAGCACTCCTCGACCCACAAATCACAAGATTGGATGGGAAGATCAACTGGATGAAACTCCGGCAAGAATTCACTGCATCCACCTTTACGTTTGAAACGGGACTTCGCTTGGCATTCCAAGGGCTCCTTAGGGGTATGTCGACAGTCGCCATTGCATTAAATTGGTGCGCATGCACAGGTGCTTGATTTCCCTTTGCTATGTTTCCAGGGAACGAATCCTACCCGCCGAATACGACAATTCCAGACCTCCTCTCCGTCGCTCTCGTCCTGGAGGATTCTTTGGAAATCCTTCCAGTTTCTTGCGTCACCGGGGAGGGGACGCAACTGGAATTCTTTACTGGACATCTCAAGGACTTGCGGCAGTTGAGCAGTTGGGAAGAGCTCCAGCGACGGAACCTCCAGCGTCTACTCGAAGAGTCCTCTGCTACTTTTGAATTTGACGTTGTGCTGACGGATATTTTCCGAACGGAATTTCACCTTATGCTCCTCTGGGGCTCGGAAGAGTACCAGGAAATGTCACTCAAGCAAAGATGTGAAGATTTGGATAAATTAGTTAAAGGATTTTAAAGAAAGAGCTCCAATTTTTACAATTTTGATTGAGAATAAAAGTTTTTCAAGTTTTTATGTCGTTACGCCACATTTTCTCCAGCGCGTTATTCCAGTCCTCCAGAAACTCCTTCTGCTTTGCTTTGCTTTTGAACATGCAAGTAAACTTGAAGTTTTTATTAATTCATGTCCTTTTTCCAGCGTCGGTGATTCCAGAGAGAAATGCTGACACGAGTGGCCCTGCGACGGGTTCTCCAGCCATCCGTTACAAAATACACTGGAAGAGGGATTAGCTCCAGTCAATCGCTGCTCTCCAAGAAGGGTTTGGTAAGTTCCAGAACAAGACTCCAGACTTTGTGAAATGATGGAATGTGAATTAGTTTTGTTTGACAGGAAGACGATGACTACAAGGAAGTGCCGCCAATCCCAATGGAACACCCCATAAAACGAGCCCTGAGGATATTAACCCATGACGTCAAATCCATTTCTGACCCCTACCAACCCCCACTCCAGGAGTTCTCCAGTCACACAGACATTTGTATCATCGGAGGAGGGGTCATGGGCTCATCAATTGCCTACTGGGTAAGACTCCAGGAGCCTTTTCCTGGAAAAGTTTTCCAGGTTCTGTCAGCGCAGAAGCGCGAGGTCACGCTAACTTTCTGGAATTTCTCCCTCACAGATCAAACAACGCGTCCCCAACGATGACCTCCGGGTTTTGGTTATCGAGAAAGACCCAAGTGTAAGTGAAGGTGGAAGTTTGAAGTTGGAAGTGAAGGTGCTGGAATGTCCAGTTTAATTGCAATTGATTCATTTCAGTATACTCGTTCCTCAACCGTTTTGTCCGTGGGTGGACTCCGTCAGCAGTTTTCCCTGGAAGAGAATATCCAAATGTCCCTCTTCAGTGCGGAGTTTTTGCGGAAAGTTCCAGAACTACTTGCCTGCGACGGTCATCCCGCACCGGATGTCCAGTTTAACCCACAAGGTTACCTCTTCCTCGCCACGGAGGCAGGAGCAGAGCAACTCCAGGAAAACTGGAAACTCCAGACGTAAGCTCCAGGGTAAGGAAACTAAGGTTTTTGAAGATTACTGGACATTTATAATTCCAGGAAACTCGGTGCCAAGATTGAGCTGCTTAGTGCAACGAAATTGAAAGAAAAGTTCCCTTGGATCAACACTGATGGGATTGAACTGGCCACACATGGCGTAGAGAATGAGGGATGGTAAGGTCGGACTTTCAGCTTCTCCAGCGGTCATTCTTACAATCCGTTTCTGGTTTTCTCCAGGTTTGACCCCTGGAGTCTCCTCACAGCGTTCAAGCAAAAGGCGATTTCCCTTGGGGTTGAATACGTCAAGGCGGACGTCATTGGTTTCGAGTTTACGGAGACAAAATGGGAAGTGGCTGGAATGGAGGATGGGGAGAGGCACGAAGGGCTGGAAAGGGTCATTGTCAAGACGCCGTCCGGGGAGCACAAGAATATCAAGTTTAGCAGCTGCATCTTGGCGGCTGGACATGAGTCTGGAAAAATTGCGGAAATGGCACGGATAGGGCGGAGACCCGGCATACTCAGCGTCCCACTTCCGGTCGAAGCAAGGTAACACGGCGGTCGCAGTTCTGCGCATTGCTGCTCATGCGCTGCGCACTACTGCTTTTACACCAATTCCATTTTGATTTTTCTGTGTTTAGGAAGCGCTACGTTTACTGTATCCATGCGCCAAACGGTCCAGGGCTGGATTGCCCGCTGGTAGTTGACCCCAGCGGAGCGTACTTCAGGTAGCGCTGAAATTAAAAATGCTGCCCAATGCGTCGAAAAACTGATCGCTGTTGTGCTGTTTTTAGGCGGGAAGGTCTGGCCAATCACTACTTGGCAGGTCAGTCACCCCCACTCTCGGATGAACCAAATACGGAGACATTGGACGTCGACTACACATACTTTGACAACATTGTATGGCCCAATATTGCCGCAAGGGTTCCAGGTTTTGAAAACATTAAAGTAAGGACCAACTTCTATAAGGTCTGCTGAGGGGTTTTCATTGCAAAAATATTTGAGTTTCGATTCAATTTTACGTGTTTGTGCGCAGGTCAAGTCGGCGTGGGCAGGATATTACGACTACAACAGTTTTGATCAGAATGGGATCATTGGACCACATCCCTACTACAACAATTTCTACATGGCGACAGGGTTTAGTGGTCATGGGATCCAGCAAGCTCCTGCCGTCGGACGAGCCATGATGGAGATGATCCTTGACGGGGAGTTTGTAACGACGGACCTAAGCAAGTTCAATTTCGAGCGATTCATTGTGGGCAAGGAAGTCAAGGAACGGAACATCGTCTAAGTCCACCACCGGTGTCACATCTAATTACAATTACATCTTAAGGCTTCTTAAAGGACTCAAATGACGTACATTCTAGTTTTGATTAAATCCCGCGGAGATGAGACCATTTTCAGTTTTTATTCATCCAGGTTAAGATCCCAAA
>JAQIWD010001802.1:0-11025 GCA_034694825.1 Anurida granaria | reverse complement strand
TGTCTGTTAGTGGTACCGGGTGAAAGTAACTTTCTCCGGGGGTAGTTTTTTGTAATTTCATCCCCCATTTTCAATTTTCATTCCTCGCCTCCTCTGTTTGATCCCAATTTCGTCTTCTTTTCTTTCAATTTGGAATTGGAATTGGATTCTGTGTGTCTCCTGCTGAGATTTCCTCCTTCCATTGTTAATTTCCACATTTGGGGTAAACTGGAGAGTCCCAAAATGAGATGAGAATTCTTTTGTTCCTTCCAAAATATCCACCGTAGGTAAGGAGGAGCAGGTGAGAGTTCCCCTAACCTGCTTCCGCATCTGGTGCTTCCCCGAATTGTCCATTGAATTCTCCAGGAGAGTGGTCCAGTTGTACTTGGAAATCCCAAGGAATCCACCATCTGCTCATCCAAAATTAAACGTCTGAGGTTGGTAAGCGTGCCATGGGGATGAGCGTCTCACCTGAGCCACCAAGGCGCGTCTCCTTCCTTCCTTGCCCTGCTCCCTTGAATTGATTTGAAGTCCCCCTGAATCTTTAATTCCACTTCCTGTTTGAAGGGACTCCGATTCCCCCATGGGAGTCCCTTGAAGAGTAGCATCTGGTAGATGAAGATGGAGGCAAGAATTCCTTCTTCTTCTTCTTCTTCTTCTGGAAGGAAGATGAAGTGTAGGAGTCCTTTTTAAAAGGATCCAAGTGGCTCGGTGCCCTTGTTAAGGGACAAGGTGGAATCCAGGTGGTGCCCTTTTGTTCTCCTCTCCTTCCTTGGAAGATGAAGGAGGAGATGAGGAGGACTTTAATTAGCGGCACGTGAGAGGAACCGACGGACGGACGTCTTGGCCCCCTTACAAAGGGGAAAAGGGAAAATAGACCAACCGGAGATCCCATTCTTCCAACAATAAAAAACATCCATCAATTGAACCTCTCAAATCTTGGAAGGAACAAAAGTTAAGAAAAGTCAGTCACAATTCCAGAGGTTGAGAAATTGAATCAGAGGAAACGAATCCACAACTTTGGACTTTCTCCAGAGTTTTCTTCCTGGAAAATAAATTAATCACTCCCAGCAGTGCTTTCTGGAGAAATGAAACGTCCCGAGTTTTTGGAACAGAGGAGGAAAGTCACCCAGTTGATGAATGCATTTCACCTCCACCTGCCTTGGCTGCTGTTCCCTGAATTAATTGATGCCTTGACCTTTCTCCAGCCCTTTCAGAAATCTTCCAGGCTCCTTGCCCGTTCCAGTTGAATTTTATGAGTTGACTCAACGTGTGGATTGTAACTCCTTGGTACCCTTAAGTGCCTCCCTGTAGTCTTTGGAATTCAAGATCCAAGAGATGAGTCCCCTCGTGACTCTTCCCGTGACAAGTTGGACTTGTAGGTTGATGAAGACATTAAAAAGTTGATGGGAGTAAGAGGGTAATTTGTCTTGGCCTTAAGTCCCCCCCCCCCTGTCCAGTGACCACCAACAAAGTCTGGAGTGTCTCTTACCCGGAAGGCCCTCATAGATCTTCCCCCGTAAAAAAGGCCGTTATCTTGTCTCTTTATCCCATCACCATTCCAAGTATAAGGACTGGTGACTTAAGGAACGTAGGAGGGTCCTTTATGACGTGACGAAGATCACACTCTTGGGTAAGGTAAGGTACCCCCCCCCCCATAAAGGGCCTGGGTCAATACTTGGAATTTGAATCCACCCTCATCCAACAAATAAACAAAACAAAACAAATGGAAATCCTGGAGAATGTTGAAACTTTACTATTTCCCTTTGAGGTCCTTAAAAGTGTTACTTACAATTTTGAAATTGTTTTTCCAAACCTTGTTGATGGATTCCAACTTGTCAATTGAGGTCTTGAGGAAGTTCATACTCGATTCCATTTCTTTCTCCAGCGTCTCCAGGCGACTGGAGAAGGAGTCTGCCATCCCATCAAATCTCGTACGACTTGACTCCATCTTGCTTATCCTGGACTCCAGGTAGGCAGCACCCTGGGCCAAGTACTTGATGCTGGAAGTATTGTTGGAGGCAATGGTCAGGAGCCGAATCTGAATCTCCTGGGAACGGTAATGATTCTCCTCCAGCGTCGCTGGAAAACAAGACCAATCAACCAACCATCAACAATTCCTCTCCCGTCTCCTTTTGACCTTACACATTCTGCCATCCAGGGAGTCCAGGGCCTTTTGAATGGATTGACCCGGTGAAATTGTTGGGTACAGGAACTGGAACAATGAATTAATTCTCCAGTTTATCCAGTTAAATCCAGGATTCTTATTTGGATAAATTTAAAATCAACTCACCTCTCCTCCACCGAGTCCAAAATTGAGTAAAAGTAGGAGAAATCCAGACGAGTAGCTGGGAATAGTCTGATGACTAAACCTAAGGCACAGAAGAATGGAGATCACTTTCACCATCATTACCTTAATTGGTTACTAATTTGATTTTGTAATTTGATTAATTTCTACACAAGTCCAAAGTATAACAACTACTTTACTATTCCAATTTGGAACTGTTTCAATTGTGTCAGCAATTGTTAGTCCCTCACCTGTTCATGTCGGAGGGAGGTTGTTCTACAAAGCAAAGTGAGCTTGCCCTCCCTCGCGTGTTTGATTCATGTCACTTGATCCAATCTTCTGCTCTGCTTATTATGCAATTCCAAAGTGGGCTCATCACGATTCATTGACCTCATGGATCCGCATCATTTCATTCTCCAGTTTCTCCAGTTGGAATTTTGTGGACCAGGAGGTCTGGGATGACCTCAATGGGTAGCTTAAGCTTTTCATGACCTCCTAGACCACTGGAACTGTCATTCTGAAATGGATTAAAACTCCCAAAAGATTATCTCCATAAACCATGAATTTCTGAATTGTGGAAATTTGGGATTGGGTCCATTGTCCATTCTGTTCCAAATTCCAGGCCCTTCCGCTCCTAATCCTCTCCAAAACGTGAGATTTAGGTGTAAAAGTGTATTATTTACTCTTTGTATTCCAAACATAATTTACGCTAACCAATTTCTCACAGGAGAATCGAATAGGGGACTTAAGGACTTTCTAAGGGGTCTCCTCCCTTACGGTCGTTTGTTGTTCAGGTTGTAAAGAAATTTAATTCCTACCTCCATCCATCCATCCTCCCGCAGTCACCAGGACAGGAGGACTTGAGCCAATACTTCAATGTCCTCCAAATACTCCAAATAATGTGTCATGAAGAAGGTGTCTGGAAGTTTGGGACCACGGGGGTCCCTTCAAGGGCCATGACACGGCCCCTTTGACCCTCCCGACAAAAGAGGATAAATCAACCCCACCATCCCTACCAACACAACTATTTACACAAGGGGTCACTTGACCCTTATCCCTGGAGCCAATCTTGACTTAAGACGCCTTGGGTCATCCATGACCCCTCCTACTTGGTAATTGTACGATTAATTCAATTATTCCCAAATTAATTGGAGTAGAGACGTTAAAAAGTTAGTTTTGTTTAAGTTTTGTAAGTTTGTGTGGATAAAGAGCGTGTGGGATCGTGGGTGTTCCTTCTCCGCCTCCCTTCTGAATTTTAAGAGGATTCAAGGGACGGTGAGTTCCTTCCTCTGGGGGGAATTTGTTATTGGGGAAACGGGTAAGTTTGTCAAAGGGAAAGAGGAAGACGAGTCTCTGCTTGAGCATTCGTCCAGGTGATTAGTGGATTTAAACACCTTCCCTACCCTGAATTGTATTGTTACACGCCTGTCTCTCTCTTCTGTCACTCATTGTTAACTCAAAAAGAAAATGAAGGAAGGAGGATTAAGGATTTGGATAAGTCCCCTTCCGTGCACTTAATCCCTCTCTCAGGCTTTCTCCACCGAAACTACAGAAAAAGAATTGAATTATTCTACCTTAATACAATTACCAAGGACATTGTAATTGGATTACTACTTTAAATCAAAATTAATTAACATCAGACGAACTGAGAGCTTAATTTATTAAAAGCAAACAAATCATGGATTCCTTAGGTTAGGTTAGATCCGATGAGAAGTCAAGCCAATCCAGTAATTCCCATGTCCAGTGTCCAGGGAGTGAGATCCTTAGTCCTGGCCAGCCTCGTTCTTCTTTCCATGATCCACTTTCTCCTTCTGACGAGTTAAAACGAGTTTAATTAAGTCCATTGCCCGAGATTTCGATTTAGGAAATGTTGTATTACCTTGACCTGTACTCGCTGGACAATTTCGGCTGCAATGGAACGGTATTCAGTGCGTACGATTCTCATAATTTCCTCAATCTGCGCCTGCTTGTTCTGGAACAATTTTGACTCCTCATTCTACAAAGTAAGATCAAAAGAAACAGAAATCATGGAAATTCATTTTCAAGTGGACTTGGTCCTTTCTTATTCACAAGGGTGAGATTGAGTCCACTTTACCAAACTAGTTTCGACAGAGTTGAGGTGTTGCTGGACTTGACGTAGAATCACAACGTCCTGGCTCAATCGCGCCATTTCCATTTCCACGGTGGCCAACTTCCCTTGAACGGAAGGAGAGACCTTGGATCCTTTTCCTGATTTTGTGGCAGTTGGACCCTCTTGGAGCGCTTCAAGCAGGTTCTCACCACCCAGCATTCGCACAACAAGGTCACGGTAAATCAGCTGTGAATCCCATGCTGCAAAAAATAAACCAGCACCGTTGTCTCTGTCAGCCATGTTCCATGTTGTAGAGGTCTTAATTACATAAGGAAAAGGCCAAACGTTTCGTCGCTTTTAGTGGTTGATATTGGACATACCTTCAGCAGCAGTATCTCCGGATGCGACTGCAGGTCCCACTGCTTCTTCTGGGTCCTGATCCATATTGAATTGTTTGGTTAGATTTAGTTGATTAATTAAAAAAGGAAACAGTCAGCAGTGGCCAGTGGATGAGGAAACTGAAATCAGCAAGTGACGAGACGACGACGTGCAAAATGAAAATTTTACACAAACGACAAAGGATTCAATTATGGAAGCGGGAAATTCAGGGTGACAAAGAATATTTTGGCGCCATCATCGCACACGTGCATTCAGGGTGCGGTTACACACCGCGCTTTATGTGGGACCGGCTCTAAGAAATTTTGTACACAGCGAATCCCATTCAAAATCTGAGAAAACAATATATAAATTACAGCTCCAATTAATAGTTTAAGGTCGCTTGAGCGTTCTAATTTACTTAGGAGCCTTTTGTGACCTTTTGCCTGCTTTGTGTTTTCCTATTTATTCTTATTTTTTAATTATATTCTAATTATATCGTATACACTTAAATCCCTCTCTTTATCCAACTCATTTCATTCCTTGAATTTGGCTTTTAGGCCATACCAACGAGAATAATTATTGTTAAATTTAATTTCTTAACAATGATCTGTGCTATTCACTTTGTAACGATGATTCAGTTCTGTTCAAGTCCCGGCATAAAATGTTGTAAAAACCTACGTGTCGGAAATTCGTTTTCATTTTATAATTTGCGATTTGATTTTTTGAATTTTGTCTCGTTTAACCAAATCGGTATACATCCACAGTTTCCACAGGAGGTATGACACCAATGTCGACAGAGTAAATCAATACGAAACTGTATTTTGGCGTTGGGGCGCGCGCGAATTTCGTGCGGCACTGAAATAAGATTCGATGCGCACATGTGGCCTGACTCGTCATGCGCAGAAGCACATCCCGCCCAAATTTGCCACTGTTTTTTGTTTTGTTTTCATTCACTTTTCAATTTTTAATTGACTTGTTTTGCATTGTTGTTTCCTGTTACAATTAAATTGAAATGTGTTTAGTTGTTTCTGTTTGTGATTCTTTGTCGGAGGGGGATCGGTTTCCTGCCAAAGGACTTGTTGTTCATCTTCCTTTGACTTCCTCATTAATTACAGGTAAGGTAAGTTTAATGGTTTTCTTTCCAATTCAATTTGAGTAAAGTTTAGTACTCGCCTTCTCCTCCTCCAAGAACGTGGAAGGGAATCTTTACAACTCAATTTCTCGGTGCGGTAGGTTTGGGCTGGGTCCCTTTCGGTACAAAGAATAAGGAGGGTATCCGCTGTTCTCTAATTTTGTCAATTCCACCGAATTGCCACCACCGCCGTTGAAAATTGAAGTTCACGACGGCGGTGTTTGATGATGGGGGCGGTGCGGCGGTGTTGATGAAGGGACAAGGGAGTAGTACACTTCATAACATAAAACAGACGGAGCAGAAAAGACTTTGGTCAGGAATAAGTTAAAATAATCATTACAGATTTAGTAAAAGTCTCTAAATCAGTAAAAGAATCCAAACGATCTCTTTTCATCTTTTTCATCTTCTAATCACTCTGTTCTGTTGTGGACACAGAGGGATAAGAGATGGAGACAGGATGATTAGGGGAGGTACCCATTGTTTGATTTTATTGTCAGTCTGTTCTGTCTGTCGGTGGAGGTAGGAGTTAGAGAAAGTGGTGATGATCTTTGGTAATTGTTCCAAACTTTAATGACTTTACCTTTTCCATTTATTCTGATTACCACCACCGCACACAGTCAACAGTTCCGTCTGTTTTACTGGAATGTCCAGTTGGATTTTTATGTGACAGGAGTCTCCTCCTCCTGGGCTCTACCGATGAATACTTGGGTAGAGCCCCAGAGAGGAAGGACCCTTTCCCATTGTTTACCCAATGAATCTCTTAATCTCATAAATTCAAATCTCTTTCTTCTTTTTATCACCAACATCTAAGATAAGAAGGTAGGAAGGAGAATGACCAAACAGAATCAAAATCATAAATCTTCATCCATGCCTCTTCTCTCTCCTCCTTAACGCTTCACCAAACCTTAAGCTACAAATTAATTCAATTATTTACACAATTTGAAGGGAGGAGGAAATAAAAAGGCCGAAAAACATTCTTGGGAAATGAAAGGGTGAGAACGAGCGGAATCCCCAGAAAAGTCTCCTTTCCAAATGCCGACTTTAAAAGTAAATAACAATAAAAAGTAAAGGGAAAAACTTGAATCGTTTATGACCAAAAAGAGGTAAAGGTAAACAGTTAATTTCACATTTTCACCCCAAGAATTCCCCATGAATTGCAAAAGTTAGGTAAACCTAGAACAAACATGTTTGTTCTTGTTTTCTTCTGCTCACTTTTCATCACTTTGTTAAGTTTCATCCACTTAATGCTAGGAAAGTGTCCCCTAATTTCTCAATTACTAAATTGGGCAATCAAAGGGAGGAATTTGTCCCTAGATTGGGGGGATAGGGCTAAGGGTCCTTTGTTGTGATTTAATTTGGAGGTTGATTTGTTGATGGTAGAAAAATTCCAGTGACTACAGAAGGGACACAGGAGGGTACTTAATAAAGGGGGAACAATCGGAATTCCTTGGTCACTTGAAGTGTTTAGTGTTTTTAGTATTTTTATCTCCCTTTTAGTTCCTTTGCGCTCATGAAATCAAAGGGGGACTTGGGTAGAGTGAGATCTTAATTTAAGTCCCCTCTACCCTAAGTTATTGTCTCTAACTGAATGTTTTAATCATTGGAATGTTTTTCCAGGAAGAAAGCGGAATGTTCAACCAATACGTAAATTGAGGAATCCTTTGTCTTTTGGCTCTTGGCTCCAGTCCACTCCAGTCCACTCCAGAGAGAGGAGGAGAAAGGAAGTTGAAGTGAAAGTTCTGTTTTCCGTCCCTTTTACTTTGTTTTCTCTTTCCAAAGTGGAGGATCCAGTTTAATGTTGATATTGTGAATGGGGGTCCTTGATATTTGATTCCTCCGCAGTTGGGGTATTTAAGAGGGACCAAGTACCAAGAGGAAACAATCCGGAGGAGCAGAAGGGCCGAATGCAAAGGACTCCACTCCACTCCGGAAGTCCATTTAAACAAAAGGAAAGGAAACAAGGAAAGACTCTTGAGATCATTCAAGAGGTTTGGGGCTAAAGGAATCCACTCTACATCTCCATCCACCATGTGTCTCCTACACGACCCCTTCATCCCATCAGATCAGGAAGAGATCACATTTCATCTCCCTTCGTCCAGTTGGGATGGGAGGCTGTCAGCTGTGTAATTGAGGCAAAGGGCCCACCTTTCATTCCGAGCACATGCCACTCGGCATCATCCCACATGTCCCTCCACTCACCACTAAAACTGGGACTAAGAAGTGGAAGGATTTCTAGGAAATGGCCTTGGGTCACGACCTGATATCTTCTGTTGTAGGAGAGAGCCAGGCAGGGCAGGTCCCTTGGTTCCTGGAGGGAAGGAACCTGGTCTTGCCTGTCCCTAGGGGTTCAGGAGCAGCTGGAATGTCCAGAAGGACACTTTACTTCCTTCCTCCTCTCTTGTTATGATCCGACGAAGGGTCGGAAGGGCCATAGGGTAAGCGTCTCTGTGTACCCTTATTTGACCCTTTCTTTCCACTCTTCATCTTCATCATCTCATCTTCCTTCAATTCTATTTTGGCATCATGCCGGGTGTGTGGTGGTTTATGAACCAAAACAGCCAAAAAAAGCACACTGGTATCTTCCAACAATGGACTCACAGCCTCCTTTGTACAAGAACTTTTAAAGAACGGCCTCTAATTTATGAATTTTTGTAGGTAATTTAGAAATGTCTTTCGCTATCTATCCTCATGATAAGTAACTTTACCTTCTTCTTCCGTTGTTGGGAAATGTGGGTGGTAGGTTAATTGCTGTTGTGTGGACTGGTGGTGACTCCTGATTCGAATTTAACGACTTTAGGTTTAAGTTTAATAGTTTTAGTGGATGGGGTTTTGGTCGTAATGGAGTAAATGTCGTAATGTCGTAATGGAATTAGTAGGCAAAAGAGAGGAGAGGTCAAGTACCAGTAGACTACAAATTAAAAGTTAAAGACATCCTAGGTAGTTTTAGTCCCACTTGTTACTTTGATTTTGAAACTATCCAAGTTTCATTACCCAACCCACAGTTAGTCTCTTCATTTCGTGTCCTAAATATTTTTATGCAGGAACTAAACTCTCTTCCGGTAATAGAAATTGAAATCCTCCATGGGAAGAGTCCTGGATTTAATCCAAAGGAGGCATGGAGGAATCTGGAGAAAGTTAATTTCAGTCCTGTATAAATTATGCAAAGAATATTTTCATTTCCATTTCCAGGAGCAGGATCCAGGAGCATAATTGTGAATGTGAGGAATCGGGATGTGATGATGACTGGAGAACTGCTGGAGTGAGGCTCCTTGCTTCCCCTTTGGAAAACCTAATCATAGTTTCCTACTTTTCTACTTTTCTGGGTGGAAATGGGACTGGAGTCGACGCTTCTTGGGTTAAACGATCTCGGTAGGAACTTAGGAGCAGGGAAAGGAAAGGAAAGGAAGTTTCCTACTGCTGCGTTTAGGAAACGAAGTGAGACTGTTTGGGTCTTGTGGATTTCAGTCGATATCCTACGCTGCTCCTAACAACATCCTTTACTCCTTACTCGGAAATACACCCAAGTTCACAATCCCAAGTACAATAACAACCAGCACAAAATTCAGTTTGGAATAGTCGGAAACTGTTAAAAAGTTACAACAAGGAGTACTGACACTGATTCCCTTCATTATCCCCAACTTACACCTCATCAATACCCTAACTTTTGCGTAACTTTCCCAGCGATCCTTTAGTTTGCGTTGTTAATTCCTCCATCAGTTTGGAGTGGAAGAGTCAGTAAACTAAAAAGTGGGGAATAAACTGGGACTGGAAAACTTACAAAGTTGTCCAATTTCACTCTAACTTTGTCCAGAGTTCAGTTCCAGTTTTTCAACTTTTGAAGTTTTCAATGGGTAAGTTTTGGATTTATTTTTCTACTTTAGTTAACTCAGAGGCCAAAGTCCATTGGATTCAATACCAAAAGTTGGAGGAATTCATGCCTTGGGTTTGGTTTACTAAATCCGATGGTTTGAAAACTCCTTTTTAGTCCCAAAATGGACTGTTAGGAATAAGAAGTTCCTTAAACCCACCGACTACCCGCAGTAAAAAAACGACTGGAATTTCTTGGCAGGCAGCTGAGTTTTGTTTATTTTTATCCAAATTTCCCAACTACTAACTCTCATTTCTGCTACTTTTGTAGAAAAATCCAAAGATATTTGTTTGGGAAACTTCCTCCACTTCCTCTGGATTCAATTTCGTAAAAATGTTTATAATAATTTGAGGATTAGAGTCATGAATTCAAAAGGGAAACAGGAAGGAAGGAGTGATTCCAGTGGGGAAACTCCATCCGGAAGTCTCCAGTCTCCTTCAGACAGGCCAACATGTTCCAGTTTACATTTCACGGGAGTCTTGTGCCTGTCCAAATTGTCCAATTCCCTCAGTTCCCTCAACTCTTGTCAAGAGGAGGATGACTGGAGATATTTCCCATGGATAATGAAACTAAACAAATGGAAACATCCTCCAGTAATTCCAGAGTCCACTTTCACTTTGGTTTCTGGAAATTCATTCGGAATGAAATGAGAAAATCCTGGAGGATCTGTTGGGATATTTCGTAGGAATTAATAAGTGGTGGTTGGTTGTCTTTAATTAAGTTCTCTTGTCTCCTTCTCCAGCCCTTCTTCTTTTCCTGGATAAAAGTGTAATTACGGGAGAGAGAGAGACAGTGAATGAGAAAAATTGGAGGAAATGAACTACTTTCTCCTTAACCAAATGAAACTCATTTTCTTATCACAGTTTCACTGGCTTTAAGACGAGGGGAATCTTCTTTACTTTCGTATACTTCCTTTTGAAGTTGAAATAATTTTAGTCCCAATGAAAAAAATTCTTAACCGTGCATCAATTGTGCCTCGTTTCTGTTCGAAAGTTGACTTTGTTTAATATGGACTGGGGGTTGGAATGTAAGGATTTTATTGATTGATTGTCATGATTGTTGATATTTGGGTTAAAGTTGTATAAATTCCTCCTTTAGTTAAAGTGTACAATTCCCACAGAGTTGACTCTTGTTTGATTCTACGTTTTGGGGTTACATGACATAATTATGGGGTTTTCTATAGGTTTTTTCCATATTGATTTTTACTCTTTCTAGGACTTTCTCCTAGGAGACTAAAAATCAGTAGAAACTGTATAGAAAACCACGAATCGAGGGACATTTAGACTGATCAACACAATGAGGGAGATAAA